>OY744519.1:56284979-56437479 GCA_963556195.1 Sepiola atlantica
TGATAGTGTACATCATTTTCAATCCCCTCATGATAGTCTTCATCATTTTCAATCCCCTCATGATAGTCTTCATCATTTTCAATCCCCTCATGATAGTCTTCATCATTTTCAATCCCCTCATGATAGTCTTCATCATTTTCAATCCCCTCATGATAGTCTTCATCATTTTCAATCCCCTCATGATAGTCTTCATCATTTTCAATCCCCTCATGATAGTCTTCATCATTTTCAATCCCCTCATGATAGTCTTCATCATTTTCAATCCCCTCATGATAGTCTTCATCATTTTCAATCCCCTCATGATAGTCTTCATCATTTTCAATCCCCTCATGATAGTCTTCATCATTTTCAATCCCCTCATGATAGTCTTCATCATTTTCAATCCCCTCATGATAGTCTTCATCATTTTCAATCCCCTCATGATAGTCTTCATCATTTTCAATCCCCTCATGATAGTCTTCATCATTTTCAATCCCCTCATGATAGTCTTCATCATTTTCAATCCCCTCATGATAGTCTTCATCATTTTCAATCCCCTCATGATAGTCTTCATCATTTTCAATCCCCTCATGATAGTCTTCATCATTTTCAATCCCCTCATGATAGTCTTCATCATTTTCAATCCCCTCATGATAGTCTTCATCATTTTCAATCCCCTCATGATAGTCTTCATCATTTTCAATCCCCTCATGATAGTCTTCATCATTTTCAATCCCCTCATGATAGTCTTCATCATTTTCAATCCCCTCATGATAGTCTTCATCATTTTCAATCCCCTCATGATAGTCTTCATCATTTTCAATCCCCTCATGATAGTCTTCATCATTTTCAATCCCCTCATGATAGTCTTCATCATTTTCAATCCCCTCATGATAGTCTTCATCATTTTCAATCCCCTCATGATAGTCTTCATCATTTTCAATCCCCTCATGATAGTCTTCATCATTTTCAATCCCCTCATGATAGTCTTCATCATTTTCAATCCCCTCATGATAGTCTTCATCATTTTCAATCCCCTCATGATAGTCTTCATCATTTTCAATCCCCTCATGATAGTCTTCATCATTTTCAATCCCCTCATGATAGTCTTCATCATTTTCAATCCCCTCATGATAGTCTTCATCATTTTCAATCCCCTCATGATAGTCTTCATCATTTTCAATCCCCTCATGATAGTCTTCATCATTTTCAATCCCCTCATGATAGTCTTCATCATTTTCAATCCCCTCATGATAGTCTTCATCATTTTCAATCCCCTCATGATAGTCTTCATCATTTTCAATCCCCTCATGATAGTCTTCATCATTTTCAATCCCCTCATGATAGTCTTCATCATTTTCAATCCCCTCATGATAGTCTTCATCATTTTCAATCCCCTCATGATAGTCTTCATCATTTTCAATCCCCTCATGATAGTCTTCATCATTTTCAATCCCCTCATGATAGTCTTCATCATTTTCAATCCCCTCATGATAGTCTTCATCATTTTCAATCCCCTCATGATAGTCTTCATCATTTTCAATCCCCTCATGATAGTCTTCATCATTTTCAATCCCCTCATGATAGTCTTCATCATTTTCAATCCCCTCATGATAGTCTTCATCATTTTCAATCCCCTCATGATAGTCTTCATCATTTTCAATCCCCTCATGATAGTCTTCATCATTTTCAATCCCCTCATGATAGTCTTCATCATTTTCAATCCCCTCATGATAGTCTTCATCATTTTCAATCCCCTCATGATAGTCTTCATCATTTTCAATCCCCTCATGATAGTCTTCATCATTTTCAATCCCCTCATGATAGTCTTCATCATTTTCAATCCCCTCATGATAGTCTTCATCATTTTCAATCCCCTCATGATAGTCTTCATCATTTTCAATCCCCTCATGATAGTCTTCATCATTTTCAATCCCCTCATGATAGTCTTCATCATTTTCAATCCCCTCATGATAGTCTTCATCATTTTCAATCCCCTCATGATAGTCTTCATCATTTTCAATCCCCTCATGATAGTCTTCATCATTTTCAATCCCCTCATGATAGTCTTCATCATTTTCAATCCCCTCATGATAGTCTTCATCATTTTCAATCCCCTCATGATAGTCTTCATCATTTTCAATCCCCTCATGATAGTCTTCATCATTTTCAATCCCCTCATGATAGTCTTCATCATTTTCAATCCCCTCATGATAGTCTTCATCATTTTCAATCCCCTCATGATAGTCTTCATCATTTTCAATCCCCTCATGATAGTCTTCATCATTTTCAATCCCCTCATGATAGTCTTCATCATTTTCAATCCCCTCATGATAGTCTTCATCATTTTCAATCCCCTCATGATAGTCTTCATCATTTTCAATCCCCTCATGATAGTCTTCATCATTTTCAATCCCCTCATGATAGTCTTCATCATTTTCAATCCCCTCATGATAGTCTTCATCATTTTCAATCCCCTCATGATAGTCTTCATCATTTTCAATCCCCTCATGATAGTCTTCATCATTTTCAATCCCCTCATGATAGTCTTCATCATTTTCAATCCCCTCATGATAGTCTTCATCATTTTCAATCCCCTCATGATAGTCTTCATCATTTTCAATCCCCTCATGATAGTCTTCATCATTTTCAATCCCCTCATGATAGTCTTCATCATTTTCAATCCCCTCATGATAGTCTTCATCATTTTCAATCCCCTCATGATAGTCTTCATCATTTTCAATCCCCTCATGATAGTCTTCATCATTTTCAATCCCCTCATGATAGTCTTCATCATTTTCAATCCCCTCATGATAGTCTTCATCATTTTCAATCCCCTCATGATAGTCTTCATCATTTTCAATCCCCTCATGATAGTCTTCATCATTTTCAATCCCCTCATGATAGTCTTCATCATTTTCAATCCCCTCATGATAGTCTTCATCATTTTCAATCCCCTCATGATAGTCTTCATCATTTTCAATCCCCTCATGATAGTCTTCATCATTTTCAATCCCCTCATGATAGTCTTCATCATTTTCAATCCCCTCATGATAGTCTTCATCATTTTCAATCCCCTCATGATAGTCTTCATCATTTTCAATCCCCTCATGATAGTCTTCATCATTTTCAATCCCCTCATGATAGTCTTCATCATTTTCAATCCCCTCATGATAGTCTTCATCATTTTCAATCCCCTCATGATAGTCTTCATCATTTTCAATCCCCTCATGATAGTCTTCATCATTTTCAATCCCCTCATGATAGTCTTCATCATTTTCAATCCCCTCATGATAGTCTTCATCATTTTCAATCCCCTCATGATAGTCTTCATCATTTTCAATCCCCTCATGATAGTCTTCATCATTTTCAATCCCCTCATGATAGTCTTCATCATTTTCAATCCCCTCATGATAGTCTTCATCATTTTCAATCCCCTCATGATAGTCTTCATCATTTTCAATCCCCTCATGATAGTCTTCATCATTTTCAATCCCCTCATGATAGTCTTCATCATTTTCAATCCCCTCATGATAGTCTTCATCATTTTCAATCCCCTCATGATAGTCTTCATCATTTTCAATCCCCTCATGATAGTCTTCATCATTTTCAATCCCCTCATGATAGTCTTCATCATTTTCAATCCCCTCATGATAGTCTTCATCATTTTCAATCCCCTCATGATAGTCTTCATCATTTTCAATCCCCTCATGATAGTCTTCATCATTTTCAATCCCCTCATGATAGTCTTCATCATTTTCAATCCCCTCATGATAGTCTTCATCATTTTCAATCCCCTCATGATAGTCTTCATCATTTTCAATCCCCTCATGATAGTCTTCATCATTTTCAATCCCCTCATGATAGTCTTCATCATTTTCAATCCCCTCATGATAGTCTTCATCATTTTCAATCCCCTCATGATAGTCTTCATCATTTTCAATCCCCTCATGATAGTCTTCATCATTTTCAATCCCCTCATGATAGTCTTCATCATTTTCAATCCCCTCATGATAGTCTTCATCATTTTCAATCCCCTCATGATAGTCTTCATCATTTTCAATCCCCTCATGATAGTCTTCATCATTTTCAATCCCCTCATGATAGTCTTCATCATTTTCAATCCCCTCATGATAGTCTTCATCATTTTCAATCCCCTCATGATAGTCTTCATCATTTTCAATCCCCTCATGATAGTCTTCATCATTTTCAATCCCCTCATGATAGTCTTCATCATTTTCAATCCCCTCATGATAGTCTTCATCATTTTCAATCCCCTCATGATAGTCTTCATCATTTTCAATCCCCTCATGATAGTCTTCATCATTTTCAATCCCCTCATGATAGTCTTCATCATTTTCAATCCCCTCATGATAGTCTTCATCATTTTCAATCCCCTCATGATAGTCTTCATCATTTTCAATCCCCTCATGATAGTCTTCATCATTTTCAATCCCCTCATGATAGTCTTCATCATTTTCAATCCCCTCATGATAGTCTTCATCATTTTCAATCCCCTCATGATAGTCTTCATCATTTTCAATCCCCTCATGATAGTCTTCATCATTTTCAATCCCCTCATGATAGTCTTCATCATTTTCAATCCCCTCATGATAGTCTTCATCATTTTCAATCCCCTCATGATAGTCTTCATCATTTTCAATCCCCTCATGATAGTCTTCATCATTTTCAATCCCCTCATGATAGTCTTCATCATTTTCAATCCCCTCATGATAGTCTTCATCATTTTCAATCCCCTCATGATAGTCTTCATCATTTTCAATCCCCTCATGATAGTCTTCATCATTTTCAATCCCCTCATGATAGTCTTCATCATTTTCAATCCCCTCATGATAGTCTTCATCATTTTCAATCCCCTCATGATAGTCTTCATCATTTTCAATCCCCTCATGATAGTCTTCATCATTTTCAATCCCCTCATGATAGTCTTCATCATTTTCAATCCCCTCATGATAGTCTTCATCATTTTCAATCCCCTCATGATAGTCTTCATCATTTTCAATCCCCTCATGATAGTCTTCATCATTTTCAATCCCCTCATGATAGTCTTCATCATTTTCAATCCCCTCATGATAGTCTTCATCATTTTCAATCCCCTCATGATAGTCTTCATCATTTTCAATCCCCTCATGATAGTCTTCATCATTTTCAATCCCCTCATGATAGTCTTCATCATTTTCAATCCCCTCATGATAGTCTTCATCATTTTCAATCCCCTCATGATAGTCTTCATCATTTTCAATCCCCTCATGATAGTCTTCATCATTTTCAATCCCCTCATGATAGTCTTCATCATTTTCAATCCCCTCATGATAGTCTTCATCATTTTCAATCCCCTCATGATAGTCTTCATCATTTTCAATCCCCTCATGATAGTCTTCATCATTTTCAATCCCCTCATGATAGTCTTCATCATTTTCAATCCCCTCATGATAGTCTTCATCATTTTCAATCCCCTCATGATAGTCTTCATCATTTTCAATCCCCTCATGATAGTCTTCATCATTTTCAATCCCCTCATGATAGTCTTCATCATTTTCAATCCCCTCATGATAGTCTTCATCATTTTCAATCCCCTCATGATAGTCTTCATCATTTTCAATCCCCTCATGATAGTCTTCATCATTTTCAATCCCCTCATGATAGTCTTCATCATTTTCAATCCCCTCATGATAGTCTTCATCATTTTCAATCCCCTCATGATAGTCTTCATCATTTTCAATCCCCTCATGATAGTCTTCATCATTTTCAATCCCCTCATGATAGTCTTCATCATTTTCAATCCCCTCATGATAGTCTTCATCATTTTCAATCCCCTCATGATAGTCTTCATCATTTTCAATCCCCTCATGATAGTCTTCATCATTTTCAATCCCCTCATGATAGTCTTCATCATTTTCAATCCCCTCATGATAGTCTTCATCATTTTCAATCCCCTCATGATAGTCTTCATCATTTTCAATCCCCTCATGATAGTCTTCATCATTTTCAATCCCCTCATGATAGTCTTCATCATTTTCAATCCCCTCATGATAGTCTTCATCATTTTCAATCCCCTCATGATAGTCTTCATCATTTTCAATCCCCTCATGATAGTCTTCATCATTTTCAATCCCCTCATGATAGTCTTCATCATTTTCAATCCCCTCATGATAGTCTTCATCATTTTCAATCCCCTCATGATAGTCTTCATCATTTTCAATCCCCTCATGATAGTCTTCATCATTTTCAATCCCCTCATGATAGTCTTCATCATTTTCAATCCCCTCATGATAGTCTTCATCATTTTCAATCCCCTCATGATAGTCTTCATCATTTTCAATCCCCTCATGATAGTCTTCATCATTTTCAATCCCCTCATGATAGTCTTCATCATTTTCAATCCCCTCATGATAGTCTTCATCATTTTCAATCCCCTCATGATAGTCTTCATCATTTTCAATCCCCTCATGATAGTCTTCATCATTTTCAATCCCCTCATGATAGTCTTCATCATTTTCAATCCCCTCATGATAGTCTTCATCATTTTCAATCCCCTCATGATAGTCTTCATCATTTTCAATCCCCTCATGATAGTCTTCATCATTTTCAATCCCCTCATGATAGTCTTCATCATTTTCAATCCCCTCATGATAGTCTTCATCATTTTCAATCCCCTCATGATAGTCTTCATCATTTTCAATCCCCTCATGATAGTCTTCATCATTTTCAATCCCCTCATGATAGTCTTCATCATTTTCAATCCCCTCATGATAGTCTTCATCATTTTCAATCCCCTCATGATAGTCTTCATCATTTTCAATCCCCTCATGATAGTCTTCATCATTTTCAATCCCCTCATGATAGTCTTCATCATTTTCAATCCCCTCATGATAGTCTTCATCATTTTCAATCCCCTCATGATAGTCTTCATCATTTTCAATCCCCTCATGATAGTCTTCATCATTTTCAATCCCCTCATGATAGTCTTCATCATTTTCAATCCCCTCATGATAGTCTTCATCATTTTCAATCCCCTCATGATAGTCTTCATCATTTTCAATCCCCTCATGATAGTCTTCATCATTTTCAATCCCCTCATGATAGTCTTCATCATTTTCAATCCCCTCATGATAGTCTTCATCATTTTCAATCCCCTCATGATAGTCTTCATCATTTTCAATCCCCTCATGATAGTCTTCATCATTTTCAATCCCCTCATGATAGTCTTCATCATTTTCAATCCCCTCATGATAGTCTTCATCATTTTCAATCCCCTCATGATAGTCTTCATCATTTTCAATCCCCTCATGATAGTCTTCATCATTTTCAATCCCCTCATGATAGTCTTCATCATTTTCAATCCCCTCATGATAGTCTTCATCATTTTCAATCCCCTCATGATAGTCTTCATCATTTTCAATCCCCTCATGATAGTCTTCATCATTTTCAATCCCCTCATGATAGTCTTCATCATTTTCAATCCCCTCATGATAGTCTTCATCATTTTCAATCCCCTCATGATAGTCTTCATCATTTTCAATCCCCTCATGATAGTCTTCATCATTTTCAATCCCCTCATGATAGTCTTCATCATTTTCAATCCCCTCATGATAGTCTTCATCATTTTCAATCCCCTCATGATAGTCTTCATCATTTTCAATCCCCTCATGATAGTCTTCATCATTTTCAATCCCCTCATGATAGTCTTCATCATTTTCAATCCCCTCATGATAGTCTTCATCATTTTCAATCCCCTCATGATAGTCTTCATCATTTTCAATCCCCTCATGATAGTCTTCATCATTTTCAATCCCCTCATGATAGTCTTCATCATTTTCAATCCCCTCATGATAGTCTTCATCATTTTCAATCCCCTCATGATAGTCTTCATCATTTTCAATCCCCTCATGATAGTCTTCATCATTTTCAATCCCCTCATGATAGTCTTCATCATTTTCAATCCCCTCATGATAGTCTTCATCATTTTCAATCCCCTCATGATAGTCTTCATCATTTTCAATCCCCTCATGATAGTCTTCATCATTTTCAATCCCCTCATGATAGTCTTCATCATTTTCAATCCCCTCATGATAGTCTTCATCATTTTCAATCCCCTCATGATAGTCTTCATCATTTTCAATCCCCTCATGATAGTCTTCATCATTTTCAATCCCCTCATGATAGTCTTCATCATTTTCAATCCCCTCATGATAGTCTTCATCATTTTCAATCCCCTCATGATAGTCTTCATCATTTTCAATCCCCTCATGATAGTCTTCATCATTTTCAATCCCCTCATGATATTCTTCATCATTTTCAATCCCCTCATGATAGTCTTCATCATTTTCAATCCCCTCATGATAGTCTTCATCATTTTCAATCCCCTCATGATAGTCTTCATCATTTTCAATCCCCTCATGATAGTCTTCATCATTTTCAATCCTCTCATGATAGTCTTCATCATTTTCAATCCTCTCATGATAGTCTTCATCATAGCTCTATCTAGGATATTGAGCACTTTTCTCTCGGACAACACCGAGTACTTTGAAAATCAAGGAGGCTTCATGAGTACTACTGAAATCACTTAGGTATCCTCTCTCCTTCTGATCTGCAAAATAGTCCAAAGGGGAACAAAGATGGCGTTAAAATATTTTCCAAACTTATCACTACAGTAGCTCTATCTAGGACATTGAGCACTTTTCTCCTGGCCAACGCCGAGTACTTTGATAATCAAGGATGCCTCCTGAGGACTACTGAAATCACTTAGGTATCCTCTCTCCTTCTGATCTGCGAAATAGTCCAAAGGGGAACGAAGATGGCGTTGAAATATTTTCCAAACCTATCACTACTATAGCTCTATCTAGTACATTGAGCACTTTTTTCCCGGACAACGCCGAGTACTTTAATAATAAAGGAGGCCTCCTGAGGACTACTGAAATCACTAAGGTTTCCCGTTCTCCTACTGATCTGCGAAATAGTCCAAAGGGGAACGAATATGGCGTTAAAATATTATCCAAACCATCACTACAGTAGCTCTATATAAGACATTGAGCACTTTTTTTCCCGGACAGCGCCGAGTACTTTGAAAATCAAAGAGGCCTCCTGGGGACAACTGAAATCAGTTAGGTATCCTCCCTCCTTTTCATCTGCAAAATTGTCCAAAGGGGAACGAAGATGGCGTTAAAATATTTTCTAAACCTATCACTACAGTAGCTCTATCTAGGATATTGAGCACTTTTCTCCCGGACAACGCCGAGTACTTTGAAAATCGAAGAGGCTTCATGAGCACTCCTGAAATCCCTTAGGTATCCTCTCTCCTTCGGATCTGCGAAATAGTCCAAAGGGGAACGAAGATGGCGTTAAAATATTTTCCAAACCTATCACTACAGTAGCTCTATCTAGGATATTGAGCAGATTTGGCCTGATGCGCCCCAACGCCGAATGCCGACACTCCTCCTCCCCTAAATTACGCCTGAGGCGCTCATACCGGCGAATGCCGACATTCCCCCTCCCCAGATTTGGTCTGAGGCACCCCACCGCCGACATTCCCCCTCCCCAGATTTGGCCTGAGGCGCCCCACCACCGAATGCCGACACTCCCCCTCCCCCAGATTTCGCCCTAGGCGCTCATACCGCCGAATGCCGACACTCCCCCAAATTTGGCCTGAGGCGCTCACACCGGCGAATGTCGACACTCCCCCTCCCTAAATTTGGCCTGAGGCGCCCTACCGGCGAATACCGATACTCCGCTCTCCCTACAAATTTGGTCTGAGGCGCTCACACCGGCGAATGCCGACCCCCCCCCCCAATTTGGCCTGAAAGGAGGAGGTATAGGAAGGGAGGGGGGGGGAGGAATATTAGCGTCTAAAAACTGGTTGTAGTGTGAGTGAATTTCTTCCTGCCACTCTCTGACGTCATTTCTGGTTTATCGTGACTTTGCATTTGATTTCTTCTCAAATTAGTATAAATAACGTTGAAAAATGGGGTTAAAAGCCACCCCCCATTGGAGAAAAGTGCTCAGTCGACCCCGGAAGAGTCAATTTTTTTTTCCGGTTCCGAGATATTTGACGCGCCTGGGCTGGCCAGTCAGAATGATGCTACCCGTGTGACCGTTTGTTGGGTACTTTCGGAGGAGAAGCTTTACATACATACATACATACATACATACATACAGACAGGTGGGATTTATATAATAGAAATAGATTATAATAGAAAATAATAATGCAGGTTAGCAATTCTCTCTTTCAGTAGCATTTTCAATTTTTACATGGCTTGAGGAAGCTGTATTTCGAAAGAAATTGCAGCTGAAACATCTATGCACATATGTAGCCAATAATGTTTGTATAAATAAAAGAATTTATACTATAATACAGCTCTATCTGTTATTAAGCACTATTGTATAAACACTGGAGTTTTATTGGATTAACATCTAGGAAGCATCAATACAATCACTATAATATATATATATACATATATTATAAATAATATTTTCAAATTAACCCATATATATATACACACACCTTTCTCTCTAAAACCCTATCTGTTCATCTAACTTATTTAATAACTAGCAAATATATGCTAATCCGGTCGCATATTTTTGTTAGCCTTAAGAAAATATGGTGAAAAACAATATTTGAATGGGAATTTTGTGGATGATCTAAATTTTAGGAAAAAAAAAATCATATTCGATCGACAAGTGTTTTACTATTTGCTTGGTTTGTCTGTTCTGTGGCATATATTAATATCTTTGGGGTTAAATAATACCAAAACAATAATGTAAACGATTCATTGTATACGATTAAATGAACACAAGTTGCTATTTTTATCCACAGCTGGAAGAATCATATTGCAAACAGTATTAGTAAAAGATCAGATTTGATTTAAATTCGGTATCACCAATTCTATGGGCTGAAACTGTATTGGGTCATTAGTACACACCACCACCACCACATACAAAATTTTACTAGATGGGGCAGGGTGGGGATAGTCATAATGATTTAAAAAGAATCAATAACCACAGACCTTGGCCAAAATGACAGTTTATTTTTCTCAAAGTATAAACTTGAAAAGAACTCAATGGTTTATTTTTTAAATAATGTTATTTATCTCATATTTGGAAAAGTATGTATTTATTTATATCTCCCCATTGGTATTTCGATAAACACACTGAAAGAACAAAATAAATGCACAATCCAATTTCAATGGTAATTACAAAATTAAAAATAAAATATTGAAAATACTTTCATTATTTATGGTTTATTGTGAGAATACACTTCCCATCTGAATCCTTAGACAACTGAAAATTTGCCCATTCACATAATATTTTAGGGGGAAAAAAAAAAAATGAGTTATTTAAGAATTTAGATTCTAAAGTCAAAATCATCATTGATTGAACTGGCGAACTTCAGACTCCTATGACATTAACAATCCATGGAGAATCTGCTAAATTGATTTAATATATAAAATTAAAATGAAAATAAAGTTTCTCTTTTTTAAAATGCATCACAGCAATTAGCGTAACTAAAAAAAAACAGATTTTCATATGTAGCTTTCTGTTGAGAAAACTATACCCGTCAAGAGCAGAGGGGATTTCCTCACACTACTTATATATACAGTGTAAAACATTTACAAGTCAAGAGAGAAAATGAAAACATCATCAGATTCGGTTTAACATCCATTTTACATGCTGGGATGCATTGGACGGCTTTAAGAAATTGACTTCCAAAGTAACCTATCTCTGACCAGATCCATTTTATCACTTCTGCCCATATTTCCCTTGGCCTTTCCCTGTGAACTGAACTTGCTACTTCAACTGATCTACATCTACAACCCAAGAATTCTCACCCATTCTTTCAACGTGCCCATACCACTGAAGTCTACACATCTCACACATCTCTCTATACTGTCCAGATTTAACCTTCCTCTGAGGTCATCAGAACTAAGCCTATCTTTAAGAATCATATTACACATCTACCGTATCATATTCGTATCATTTCTCGCCAGGCAATGCATGTCCTCAACCCTCAATGGCCAGATTTCACTTTCATACATCACACTGCAGACACATGCCTGATAAACTCTTCCCTTGGTCAACAGTGATAACGCTCTGCTGGTTAGTAATGGTGAAAGTTCTCTGAACTTACTCCATCCACTCCTAATTCTTACAATCACACTAGCACCTGCTCCATCTTGTGCTCCAATGGTATCATCAAGGTAACAAACTTTGACAACCTCAATTGCTTCGCCATCAGGATATACTTTATCCACATCCGAGTTCTCATCCATCTCCATTATCTTACACTTCTTGCAAATTCTTTTTTTTTTCGTTTTTCTTTTTAACTAAAAATATTTCTTTGGGTGGGGGAAGGGTAATTCTTTTTTGGTGGGGTGGGGATAATTTTTTTTTTAACTAAAAATATTTCTTTGGGTGGGGAAGGGTAAAAAAAAAATTTTTTTGTCCAAAACAAAGAAAATCAATGTCTCACCATCCAAGAAATATGACTGGGGTGCCATTGGTTTACGGGTGAGCATTCATTTCTGACGCGGCAGCCTAGAACCAATAGACGACCGTAGGGAGGCTATTTTGCTAGTTTTTTTTTTTAATAAATAAAAATAAAGAAAGCACGCACACACAGCAAATTAATTTCTTCTTTCTGTTCATTTCTTGGGGGTTTTATTAAAAAGATCGAAATTACCAAAATGTTAATATGCGTGGTTACAGCAAACTTATGAATAAAATGTTTAAAATTGAACACTTTGGTTTCAAGTATTTCAAGTAGAGAACTTTGCAAAGCGATAGAGAGCTGACAAAGCCAGCTAGTTTATATATATATATATATATATATATATATATATATATATATATATATATATATGGGAAGAGAAGGATGAAGGTAATCCGACGTGATGGGAAAATGAAAAAGGAAAACCAAAAAATGGATGTTTTTTTATGTGTACATCAACGTTTCGTCTTTATTTATAAGACTTCATCAGGATGATAATATAGAGAAAAAATGTCATGCAAGTACAGATACATGTAGGGTAGACATATTGGGAGGAAAAATAAAATAAAATAATGGCCACTACTGGGTGGACGTCCGTACTTGTTGGAGAATAAAAATGAATGTTGAAGAAAATGAGTGGGGAAAAATATATATATATATAGATAGATAGATAGATAGAGACAGAGACATACACATGTTTGAAAGTCTTAATAATGCATATTTTTTTAAGAATAAAATAAAATTGACGTTATATTTGCAATATTTTTTTAAAAAGCTCTTTATCAGGGAGAATTAAAAATTGATGTCAGCTTTTTACCCCCCTTTTTTCTTCTTTCCGTAATCTGTTATTTGAGTTCTGTTCTGGCCACGTAGTATTAACTGAACATTTTAAAAAGTTCATTTTATTATATAGATATGATTGCTGCAAACTCGTGTTCAAGCAGTATCATTGCTTTACTATTTGCTACTGTGTCATGAAAACACAGGAAGATCTTGAAGTTTCCAAGCAATGCCTGTGTGAAAAGGCCCACAGAACCAATCCCACTTTCTAAGAGATTGACACCCAGAAGAATGAGTCATTATTGGAAGCAACAGGTGTTATATTAAAAGTCTTCATTCTCTTAGATGCCTGCCTCAAATGAAGGGACACCATCTCCATTTGTGGGAGTGGCAGGCCAAGACACTATTGTTATTGTGTGTCATGGCCAGCCACTCCCACATACACAAATATGGGTTTTTTTGGTGACCGGTCCCTTTTTTAAACTACTGTGCTTCTTAAGATCATAAAACGTTCAAATAAATGAGGTGATCAGAAAAGAAATAAATGAAAATGAAAAAAAAAATAAATAAAAACATATGGACTCAAGATGACCTGGTGTGAAACAATACTCTCAAAATTTTTCAAGCTCCAGAATTGATTTCAAACATTTCAGGGATGTAAAAAATAAGTCTGATGAAACAATGACTAATGAGTGAAATAAATTCATCATCACAAATTGTTATGGATTGTGGAGTCTTTCCATACCTTCTTATTAATATGGTTCTGTATTTTACATCAAAATCTCTACTCGGATTTATACAGTAAAGAACTCCAACCCACTTGGATCTACCGATTGTGTGTGTGTGTGTTTTCCGATTTCACTTATACACTGGAAATTGTACCAATTTTTTTATATATATAAAACCCAAAAACATTTGATGTAGTGCTATTACTACCAAACGATCATATACAAAGAAACATGGTGGAAATAGTCGTTCAAATTTTGATAAAATTAAAATTTATCAACATTTGATAAGAAGATGGAACAAAAGAGAGATACACTTCTAATGACATTGTTTTTTTCATTAGAATAAGAAATAAGAAATCTCTGACGAAATCTATGTTTACATTTTAGAATAGAATATTTTCAAATGAAAAAGGGACAACAGAATATGAAATGTATTTATTTCATTCAATTAAAAATTTAGAAACTTGAAGATATTCTTTTTTAAATCTGGCATCAAAATTAAATGTTTAAAAAAGAATACTTTCTGTTCAAGTAAATAAAGTCAGAAAAAAACAAAATAACAAAAGAAGTTACTGACAGTATCGTCCTAATTAAAGTTGAATTTTATAGGATTCCTTTTATTATTGTAAACATTTTAGAATGGTTCTATTTAATTTTTTTTTAAAGCCACCACAAACTAATTTCTGGAGAACCATAACGTTGTTTTCTCTATAAAATGTTTTTATTCATAAACACACAAAAGAAAATAGATTTTAATAATTTATTTGACCATTTCTTTACTAAATTGTTAATAATGGTATTTATTTAGAATTGATAATTTATTAAAATTCCATCTTAAAAAAACAAAAAAAAACACCTATTAATGCTAAAAGACGTTCACCAAATTTATTAACTATACAGAGCATCAGCATCATATTTGGTTAAACATCAGTTTTACATGCTGCCATGTTATAAACATTTGCATAACAAGGCAACTATACTTGCAATAAACATAAGATTGTCAAGATTTAGCGATAGATTCTTCTTTCATGGTCTCAAATAGATGCATCCAAATATTTCACCTGTGACACCCAATTTTATATTGACTTTTTTGTACAAAATGCCCAAAAAGCGGATACATAAACAAAATAAAATTAGCTCAGACACAAATTTAATACGATATATCAGACAAAACACATGCTACTCCCAAATAGTCAAACATTTCAAACTAACAAACCATACACTAGATAACATTAAATGAATTGTACTAGACACCAAATTACCGTCCAAATATACACACACACAAAAAAAGTAAGAAAATGTAATTTTAAAACTAAGCACAGACTTGAACTCCGATGGAGTTTTTAATATTTTTTACAGACCGAGAATGATCTCATTTTAACATGAGCATTTGTTGGTTGAAGGGGTTTTTGCTCAACAGTAATTACAAGATGGATGCACATACACTGATATAATCAAAAAGTAGGTTCTTTTTGTCATTCGGAAGAATTATTTCATGCAGAACTGACATGTTAAAACAAGGAATCATTATGTAAGGGCATTTGAAATGAGCATTTTAGTACAAAGTTGAAAGTGTACAGTTTTTCATAAAAGTTTCATATTCATTAAATTAAAAAAAAAAATTTTTTTAAATACATTTCTTTGGTAAAGGACGAAGAACTGTTCAAAATATTAAAATAAAAAATACTCTCTCTGACGTCGTTGATACAGTAAATACCAACCATGAGGATAAAAAAGAAAAAAAAATGTCTTTTCACTGATGAAGGTTTGTTTGGAAGCGAAATATATGAAATAAACGTTTCATTTAAAAAAAAAATCTAACATCTTTAATCTGTTATGTTTTATTAATATTTTTACTAAAGGATGCTTTTATCATAGCCTGTTTTCTTATTAAACTTTCACGTTCCAGTATGTGCTACAAAAATCGGACATTAAATATCAATTCATTTTCAAACAGGATGACCCATCGGGTTATTTATTCATTTCGCCGGCAACGGCTCATTTGGCCGACGTCGTTGATACAGTAAATACAAACCATTAGGATTAAAAAGGGAAAAAAATGTCTATTCACTGACGAAGGTTTGTTTGGAAGAGAAATATATGAAATAAATATTTCATTAAAAAAAAAAAAAAGAAAAAAAAAGTCTTGCATCTTTAATCTGGTCTATTATGTCTTATTAATATTAAAATAAATAATTATAAAACCTATAATTGACATGCTTTTATGTTTTCCATAAGACTATTTTTTTTATTTGTCAATAATTTGTTTATTTTATTTGTTCAATGAATTCACCACTTTTACCCAGGAAACACAGTTTATATTTAATATATAAAGTCAGTGGTTTTAAAAATTTTGTTTCATTTAAAAAATACTTTATTCAAAACGAGGAATATTTTTCAGATGGACACCATCTTTGTAATCAGCAGCAAATTTTTTATACTAAAAGTAAATCTATAAATCAATACACTCTTACATTTAGTTGATAGATAACATTGAAATTTTTTTTCTTATAGAAAAAAAAAGGTGAAAATAATTAGGAAATCTCTAGAATTTCGCTGTCACAGATCTTCATTGAACGGTGCATAAAACAAAATATGACTTTTTCCATCTCTCACCGTCTTACGACATTTTGAACAAGAACAACGTTTTCGTTACTTTCCTGATTGTTCACAGCTTATGAATGTCAACTATCAGACAATCATTCACTGTCAGTAAGTCAGAAACAATATACCTATTTTTATTTTAGATTTCAAAAAATTATTCTTTATTGTCATTGTTTCGTATTATTAGGGTTCAAACGACAATGTATTTCATTTTTTCTTTTTATTTTCCAATTACTGTCACTTTCCCCTCTGATCGTCCTCTTGGGCAGGGATTTAGTTCATTTCTCATTTTTACGAACATACTTTTAGAAAATAAATATTGTCTCTTGAATTTCAATTATTTTCGATGTTCTGAAAGTTTTTTATTAGGTCACTATTATTTAATTTAAAAAAGAATCCCTGAAATTTAGAAGAAGGAGTGGAGA
The DNA here is from genome assembly GCA_963556195.1 of Sepiola atlantica. Classification (NCBI taxonomy): domain Eukaryota; kingdom Metazoa; phylum Mollusca; class Cephalopoda; order Sepiida; family Sepiolidae; genus Sepiola; species Sepiola atlantica. The sequence goes on from OY744519.1 coordinate 56,302,001, forward strand.
TAGAAAATAGAGAGAAGAGGAAAAGGTAGGGAGAGTAAAGAGAGGGAGAGTCCGACTAAAAAACAGCTGAGTAGAGGTAGAAGAGTGAAGATGAGACTGATGAAGAGGGACAGAAAAGAAGAAGTCGGGTAAGACAATAGTGGAAGGAGAAATATATAGATATTACAAATTTTTTTTTCATATTCGAATCCATCCGAGTTGTTTTATTTTAATTAAAAAAAAAAAGCTTTTGTTTTACGACATGCCCCATTCTGCAACAAACATCTACGTGACTTGCAAATTAGACAAATATAATTAAAATAAGACGTACACAATTGTTTTTACAGTATAAATGTAAAAAAATAATTTCAAAACTTTCCGAATAACATAATTTTAGGGATGCTGTTTGGTCCATATTTGATCTTCATTGCACAAGCAGTTGGTGCATTCGGCTGTTAACTGTTCACCTCCCCACCTCCTAGGGTGTTTATCAAAATAGTAGAGTTCTTAAATTAGTGGAGTGTATAATGATTTTACTTTTAGGTTTCATTTTTTCATAATTAAATTTCTATACACAATGTGACTTTTAATGTACTTTGAATTATTTTACTCTAAACCATCCACCCAGACAACATTGGGTAGGGACAGCTAATATGTGTATAAGAGAGAGAGAGAGAGAGAGACAGAGACAGAGAGAGAGAGAAATATTCATTCTAAGCCCATCATTTACATTGTAAGTGAAAAAATAAAATTTAAAAAAAAACAAAAAAAACGATTTGTCCAAGGGTAAATACAATAATTAAAATGGGGTTAATTTTTCAATTCAAACGTGATTATGATTAAATAGAACGGATTAAATGCAATTTCAATTGAATCCAAGCATACTTTACAAATAATTAGGCATTAAGTTACAAATTAATATTACAGGGAAATTGAAGAAATTAAACTGATTTTAATCACAATGGATGAATAATGCCCGGGGGGATTTCTTTCACATAAATAAAGCTTGGGATCAGATTTACCAAGGCTAGTTTGTACACAAAATTTCTCTCTCACACACATTCTTATACTCACTTTCTTTCTCACACACACGCCACTAATAAAAAGTCCATATGATTTGTTATAAAGTACTAACCTTAATATGACAAGTGTAAAAATGTGAGCCCAATCGGATTATTAGTTTACAAATTCGTTATTGAGATGAAGCTACTGTTGCAAATTTTCAAAACAATGGGAAAATCTGAATTTCCTTTATTAATTAAGCATTGCTTTTGGATTGTAAAAAATACTGTTCAAGCAAAGCAATAGTTTGATAAGTGTTATTTGGATTCCGGTTATTGAAACATGACCTCAAAACCTGACCCCCTGACACCGCCATGGTCACGGAATCTGTGCCTACATCAGGGACAGCTTTCCATGTGGTAGGGACACTTCCTATATGTTTCCGTTTTGCATTTGCGCACATCACCGCTTTCATCTTTGCTCTCTATCATCCCCTCACCGATGGGGTTACTGTTATTGAGCAAATCTCTAGCAAAATTGACAAGATCTTGTCTGCTTACTCTTTTGCCAACATTATGTCCTCTTCCCTGCAGCCACTTTCTCACAGAAGAAATGTTACTCGTCTTTCTCTGCTCTATCGTTATGTTCATGGTAGATGCCCGACTGAGCTCCAATCTATGGTTCCCCCTGTAAAAAATTCACAACAAAAACTCGTTTAGCTACAACCACTGTCAATAATTTCCCTTTCTCCCTCTGTGCACTTATAACTAAACGGAGCTTCCATGAGCATAGTTTCTATCCTAGAACTGTGGAACACAATACCGCGGAGCTGCTTCCAAGCTGACTACAACAGTAGTTTTCAAGTCCAATGTAAACAAATTCTTGTTGAACCATCATCTTAAATAATGAAATTCTGACCAATTTTAATTATCATGACCAATCATCACGGTGTTGTCTCACCGTCTATCCGAAAAACTCATTAACCCTTATCCTCGAGTGACCTTTGGGTCTTGATAAGTGGTGACTGTTTAGTAAAAAAAAAAAAAAGAAAGCTACATTGAAAACAATTGGTATGCTGACTTTAAATGCTGACCACTCAGGTTACCCAAATTCCCGAAAAACATAAAAAGAAGTCCACAAACTCTTTTTGGCCGATCATATTCACTATTTTTCATAAACATTTGTCAATGAGAAAGTTGTGTTTAAAGTGGGTGCCGTGTTTGCTCATGGTCGATCAAAACAACAATGTGCCAACGATTCAGAATGTTGCTTGCAACTATTTCAATGCAACAAAAAGGAGTTTTTGCATCTTTTGAAACATGGGTTGACCACTTAATCCGGAGTCAAATTGGCAATCAGCAGCAGCAGGTGAAAGCCGGCCAAAGACGCAAACATCAACAGGCAAGTTTTTGGCCTTCGTATTTTGGAATGCAAAACATTTATTTTCATGGATTACTTTGAGAAAGGAAAAACTATCAATAGCGAATATTATACAGCATTTTTGGTGTGTTTGACAGAAGAAATCGCAAAAAAAAAAAAATGGTCACAAATGAAGAAGAAAAAAGTGCTCTTTCACCAAGACAATGTATCATGCCAGAAGTCGATCGCAACGATGGCAAAAGTACATGAATTATCTTCAAATTCTTTCGCACATACCTTACTCTCCAGATCTGGTCCTCAGTGACTACTGGCTGTTTGCGGGCCTCAAAAGAATGTTCAGGGAAATTAAGTGATATCAGAAATAGGGTGTATTTTGAGGCCATCGTTCTACAAAAAGGGCATCGAATTGTTAGAAAAGCGTTGAAACCAGTCACCTTGTAGGGTGATACACTATGTTGATGAATAAAGTCGAATTTTGCCTAAAAGTTGTTGTTTTATTAGTTAGGACCGGGACTTATTGAGTGATGTTTTATATATATATATATATATATATATATATATATGGGAAATGAAAAAAGGAAAAACCAAAAGATGTTTTTTTTAAATATTCATCAACGTTTCGTCTTTATTTGTAAGACTTCCTCAGGATGATAATGTCATGCAAGTACATAGAAATATTGGGTTGACATGATGGGTTGATAAGAAGAAGTAGTAGCCACTACTGAGAGCGCAGGACCAAGGTCCGGGCTGACGGAAGTCGGTGGCAGAGAGTGAAATGAATGTGGATGGCTGTGACACCGACTTCCCTCAGCCCGGACTTTGGTCCTGTGCTCCCAGTAGTGGCTACTACTACTTCTCATCATTTATGTTTGGTGCATTTTAAGTCAGGAAGCCAGTATTTTCAGACTGGTTCATTCTCGGGCATTGCCGGATAATTCTGCTAATAGTTTATAAAGCTACACTAAAACAAAAAAGTGTAAGTGAAATAGATCCCTCACTATCCACCAAGTTCCAGTCCCAGTCCTATCGCCGCAATGTTGCATCCTTGTGCTTGTTTTACAAGTACTTCAATGGAATGTGCTCTGATAAACTTGCTGCTCTGGTGCCCCTTCGACGTAAATACACTCGATCAACCCGACAATCAGCTAAATCCCATCCATTCACTGTGGAAGTCCCCAGATGCCAGAAAGCCTTATACTCCAATAGCTTCTTTCCTTGTGCTGCCGGCCTTTGGAACTCCCTTCCTGCTCCCTGTTTCCCCGACTGTTCCGACATGTAGAAATTTAAAACTAATGTAGAACAAGCATCTTGCTACACAGCTCCAAATTTAGGATGACCCTCTAAACTTTCACCCTAATTCTCAGTAACTCCTTACGGCTACAGTGGTAACTTCCCTTGTTTGGGGTGAACTATGGTAAAAAAAAAAAAAAAAAGATTGGAAGACGCATCATAATAAATCATAAGTTGTAATTCTCAATTAAAACATATAGAGATGCCAAACTTTCTGCCTTGAGTACAAAACCAACTTCGAAATCTTAGTGGGGATGTCCTCTTTTCTACAGCCTCTTTCTCACAGAAGAGAGGTTGCTAGTCTTTCTCTACACTATCGTTATTTTCTTGGTAGGTGCTCGACTGAGCTCCAATCTATGGTCCCCCTTCCTGTAAAACATTCCCAACGAAAACTCGTCTAGCTACGGCCAATGTAAATAATTTTCCTTTCTTCCTCTACGTACCTTAAAACTAAATGAACTTCCATGAACAAAGTTTCTATCCAAGAACTACCTGTCTATTGAACACAAACCCATGGGGCTGCTTCCCAGCAGACTACAACACGGTAGTTTTAAAATCCAATGTTACCCAGTTTCAATCATAGTCTCCAATCATCATGATGTATCACCGTCCACCTGACAAACTCATTAACCCATATCCCTGAGTGGCCTTTTAGCCTTGATAAGTGGTGACTCGTTAAAACAAAACAATTGGACATGTGTGGAATTTTCTTCTTTGTTTAACGCCTTTCTTCCTCATTGACTACAGAGGCACAAAGTCACTTTCTCCATAAAACGCTATATAGTTTGTTTGTGGTGGAGAACGTTAACGACCCTTTTGCTGATTTTAATGAAAATATATTTTTTCTTTTTGTTTTTAAATACGGCAGCGCACGATCAAACGCGCATCTTGATGTCATTTTTTTTTATATTAAATTAGAACTGGGGAAGAAAAAAAAAGGAAAAAGAGAATCGGCCAATAAAGAATGAAACAAACTTAGCATTTTTTATCAAAAAACAAAATGGCTGTCACGTGGCCTGCTCGCTACTACGCCCGCCACACCACGTGATTTAAATCCCATTTTGGCTCCAAACTGAAGGTGCTTCGTGGGAGTCAATAAAATGCAATAAAAGCCTAGATTTTCGTTGAGAAAACCAGTTGGGAAAAATATCAGCGAACTCTAACATCTATATTACACTATTCAACTCACGCACGCACACATGCCTACACGACTTATCAATTCTCATGCATGCATGCACACACACATACATACATTCGTACAACCACGCACACATAGTCGTACACTTACACACTCCGACAAAATTTCAACTCACGTGCACGCATACATCCGTAGAACTATGCACTTATAAATTACGGGCATAAACATTTTAATACTCTAACTAAACATTTGAAATGGACAATTAATGTCTTGGATATATATATATATATATATAAACAGTGTCTGATAAAATATTCTTTCTTCTTCCATTCATCTTTTATTCATTCATGTTTTTCCTTGTTTTTTTACTGTTTCTAACATTTTATAACCAATGTAAATGTAAGCGTGGATCTTAGCATTTTCTCTAAGATACAACATCTTAACAAGCTACGGTCCACGCTGCTACAAAAAATTACTTCAATTTCTATCCCAATCTTTTAATAGAAAAATCGTTCAATGGACTTAACCGATTTCTTTTTTTTTTTTTTTTTTTTTTTTTTTAAACGTGTTGCTATTTTGTAACTATTTTTTTTTTCAAGGACAAAAAAAAATTAAAAAGATAAAAAAAATAGGTATAAGTCAGTAATAGAGAGAATTAGACATGAGCGAGATAATATCCTTGCATAATCTGATAAGGGACAGTAGATTAAGAGATTAATATATCTATATATCCTTTAAACAATTGATGTTCCTTAAATAACATTCCAGCAGTGTCCGGATAATCTCCTTTCTTTCATTCCAGACACCTCATTTGCTAAATCTCCGGACTGGAGACCACCACGTCTGCTGGATAATCTCTAACTTAAATTAGATTTGTGACAAATGGGGGGTGGGGAACAAGAAAGAAAAGGTCATAAGTGAGGAGGGGGTAATTATAGAATATTTTATGAATTAAGGCGAATTTTAATATAAGTGATAATAGATAAAAAAAAGAAAAGAAAATTAAGCCATTAAAACCGAAATATTTCGTATATTTATCCTTTGTGCAATCGGCAATCGTATAAAGTGTAAATACTCTTTTAAACATGGAAGCCAATAAGAAGGGGCGGGGGGTACCTTGAGTAATTCTCCATAAACAATTTTTGATCAAGTGATTTTTTTTTCTTTGCAAGAGGACTTCCTAAAATCGTCTTGTGTCAAACTGGGTCAATTCCTTGCATTTCATGTGCCTTCAAATGCATAAAACTCTCCCACACCAACGGTACATATTTTAGCTGTACAACATAAACATCAGGATTTTCTTTAAAACATTTTTTTTATATTAAAGATAAAACTGGAAAGAAATTTGCCCAATAAAGAATGGCAAATTCAGTGCATTCTAAAATTTTAAAAGTTCCGACTCCCGCCTAAGAAATCTTCCACTAGTAAATTATTCATCTATTATTTTACTAAAGCTGAGATAATCAACGTTTATTTTGCTCAGCTCTTTTTTCCCTACATATTTTTAATCACACAAAATACATGTTAAAATATTCCTTGTTTTTTGGAATGAGTTATGTTTGGGAAAAAAAATCTGTTTGAACTATTCTAAATAGTCATAATTTGCAATTTACTCACCAAGTGACCCATCTCTTACTAAGTTTCTGTCTATTACTCTCACCCTCACTCACTCTATGTTGTTTGACCCCTCCCCTCCCACTTTTATTGCATACAGTGTCTATCCACTCGCTTCTGTCACTTTCTCTCTTTATTAACAGTCAAAGTTAATAAAGGAAACAAAAGGGAATATCACCACAAACAGTAATAATAATTAACCCATAGTTGGAGAGGAAAAGAGAAATGTAACGAATAGAAAGAATCATTTTGGATTTTGTCTTTATTTTTAACTGGCTTTTTCCTGATTCAAACAATTTAATCAAAGTTCGATGGTGATTCAATAGGTCACATTATTTTCTAGCATATTCTATCTATTAATATGTGCATTTTGATTTTAAAGACTGGCATATATTTTTCAAAGTTCTGTGAATTCAACTTTCTTTAATAAACGACATCTAAAGAATTTAATTAAAAAAAACAACAAATGACACATGATAAAAAATGCACAGAACAAAATCTTTGTCTCATTAATTGACAATGGAAGTTGTCATTTTTTAAATTATTTTATTTGTTTGTTTCTTTCACTTAATGATTTTTAGATTTTCTTCCGTCTTCATCATCATTACTTCCTTTTTTACCCAATTCCTAACTTGTTTTCCATCCTAAGGGGTCAATCCATGGTAGTATAATGATGCCCTTAAGCAACCGGCTAACTTTATGACAGCACGTGACATCTTCCTCAAATCAATATGCAACAACAGGGCATAACACATTCAGATTTAAAGTTTTTATTTTATCACCTTAACAGGGTACAGAAATAGTATCACGAATACCCATGTCGACTATGGAATCGGCTCACCAGAGTTCGAATCCAGTAAAATCCATTGATTTCACTTGCACTGTAAACAGCCTTTACTCATCGAGGAGTAAAATAGCAACTTGTGTTTACTGAATCGTTTCCAATAGAGAAGAATTGTTTCAGTATTAAGCCAAAAAGGATTGATATGCCGTAAAACAGACAAACACAAGCAACCACTTCAGAGCAACGGTTAATACAGGGAGTTTAAAATCTTTAATTCTAGAATAAATATTTCCCCACGTGATCCTTATCAACAGGGCAGTAAAATCATAGTCAGAGCTAATTCATTGCTTTAGGAGTCAGAACCAAAGCCAGACTTTCAGAAGTCAAAGTCGAGTGTTTTCACTACCGACTCCACAGCCCTCTTTTCTTCATGTATCACTTTTTTTTCTTGAATTCTTTACATTTGATTCATTAAAAAGAAAAAAAAAAAAACATTGAATTAACAGCTTTGAAAAATATCCCTGTCCTCTTTTAAAATCAAAATCATATCTGTATAATAGAGACAGCCAAAGCTAACCATAGAATTTAGGCCCTCCCTCCTATGTAACACGATGTAACTTGAATATAGGTTAATATTATCATCATAACTTTTTTACCATTCAAAAGAAGAAACATAAAATAAACTGCTGATAATTAAAAAAAAAAATTTTTTCAGCCTACGAAAATAATGAAAATAAGAAACTAAGAACGGGTATAGATTATTGATGATTTAAAACAACGTTCCTATGTAGTGGCGATTTTGCGCGCTCTGATAAACAGACACAGAAACTATGATCAGTTGAATTGCAAAGAAAAAATCTTCTAAACAATAATTAATTTTTCAGAGATTTTAATTCATTTAAATGACTTCATCATTTAGACATTTTAAAGTTTTAACATCTATTTTGAAAATAGGGTTTCTCAATTTTTCAAAATATTTGAATATAATATAAACCTATATATATATTAATTGATCGACTTCGATCTAATAATTTGTTCTTTTTTATAGAATGTTTATTTGCTCAAGGTAAGCAAGAGTTTTATCAAATTCCTCTGACGCTGTCAAACTATGGAAGACCGAATAGACTTTATTACCGTGTCAACTCGTAAAGAGAAAGTAGTCGCTTTTGCAAACGCACATGTGTAAATTTTATTGTTCTGTTTACAAAGGTTTTTTTTATGCTTACACTCTTTGTACGACAAAAGTAAGTATTATATACTTTTTATCATTTTTCTTGTTTTAAATTTAAATGTTTATCCATTGAAAATTCTTCCAAATTTTATTCTGCAAAAATACGAGCTGACTTAAAACTTATTTTCACTTTGAAATCGTCTCATTTACTTTTAATTGACAAATAATGTTGTTAAATCATTAACAAACTACAATACTTTTTCAAGTTTGATTTTTATTATAGACTAGCAAAACCTACCCGCTCTCCGGGCAGCAATTAAATATTAATTCTAAAGTTGTTTTTTTACATTGTTAGAAAATACTGGATTTAAAACAGAAGGGTATGTAATTTAGAGGTACAGAAATATAATGTTTGAAGCAATATTTAAAAACAAATGAAGAAAAAAAATAATTTTGTAGTAAAAAAAAATTCCAATTCAATTCCATCCAGAAGGAAAGAAATAAGCTAACGTAATTTCAAATAAAAATTGTGTGCGTGTTGTTTTTTTATATATATATTTGGTGAGGAAACAAAGTGATTAAAAAAAAAAACTAAGCTAAGAGATGGCAAAACGTTTAAAATTAAATCAACTTTAACTTCCTAACCCTTTTGAAAACTGTATTATGATAATTCAATAACAATATAACTATTTAGAACAAAGTGTAGTATCTGTTCTGATATTACACTTTGTCTATTCTGTCCTCGGTCAGTGAAGGAGAAGTCCTTCTAGACTGAGGCAATTTAAATTTTTGTTCCAATCCAGAGTGCTTCTTTTGGGGTAGCTGGATTACCCCACATTAAAAACCGACCTTGTGTCTAACTTTGCCCTTGTAGGAAGGCAAGTAAATAGAAATATCTGTTATGGGGCGGGGTTTTTCTTTTTTTTACATTCTGTACGTTTTTAGCGTCCAAAATTCTCTTTTCAAAAAGCCGACATTTTATGCGATTATTCGATTCTTGTTTCAAAATTACATTGCAATTTAAGATGTAATAACAAATATTAATAAAGATTTAATTCAATATCGATTCTTTTCTGAGAGAACTTAGTATTGTTTTTCTAACTTTAATGTTAGGGGAAAACACTCTTAAAATCACATGCAGGAAATGTTTTAAAAATAGAATCGATATCAAATTAAATCTATATGAATATTTTTACTTTGTTACTACATCTTAAATTGCAATATAATTTTAAAACTACAAATCGAATAATGGTATAGAATGACGGTATTTAAGATAATTTAGGACGATGAAAACGTACACAAATTAAACAAATAAATAAAAAAAAAAGAATTTTAATTTGCAAATTAGTTGGCAAATTTTAATTTTACAATTGGTATTTAATTGAAAATTTTTCATTTCTAGACTTCATCAGAAAAATATTACTGTGCGCAATACTTTTGTTGTATTCGTACTGTCAATGAAGATAATTGTGAAAAACAGTTGACATTCCAATTACCTCCATTGAAAATAATTCAAAACATAAATGTTTTGGTAATTCATCCTTTTTATTATTCCCTTCAATTAATTACTGTTAATATCGACAAAACTATGACATATATGTAAGGAAAATAGCGAACTAAAATTAGATGTATTTAACACCAAACAGTAATTTATTATAAGCAGTTTAAAAAATAATTATGCAAATTAGATGTACAGAAACTTCTGTTTAGATCTTTAATCTCTAGTATATATACAGTATTTCTGAGTTAAATGTTGTATTATTTACTTAAATAACAAAGCCCTTTTGTACGTAATATAGGTATGATGAATGAAAAATACTTTTGCATTTATTCATTTAGATAAAATTTAAGCCAAACGCTAACAAAACAAAATAATAGCAAAAATCGTTATTTCCATTCCTTTCAAACTATTTTTTATATTTTAATAAAATTCAAAACTTTATTTCCCTTAAAAGTATTCACTTCAGTTATATATTTTTAGTTACTAATACTAATTAAATTTTCAATAATACAATTATTTATTATTGTATGAAGGAACTTTTTGCAAGCAAAATTGTTAAAATGTAATTTTAGTGTAGGAAATTAATTTCAAGGAAATTAACTTAGTGAAAATTATTTCAGTATTATTGATAATTATGTTGTAACAACTAATTACTTTCAAAATTTATTGAAGAACTAACTAATTACTATGAAAACACTTAAAAAAAATATTTAACCAATAATTCTTTTTCAGTCAAAAACAAAAGTAATAATTTGTCTCAAGAATGTGCAACTCAAACTTTAAAAAAACAAAAGGGGTAAACAAATTCTTCAAAAAAAATCGTTATTTTTCTCTACAATAACATAATGTAAGTAATTTTTCTCCCTTTTGCTCATCCATACATATTTAACATTTCACATAATAATCTCATTTTTTTGTGTAAACAATAGCCCCATCGTAGAAAAAAACGGATTTCATATTTATATCTCAAGATAAAGAATGTGTTTCTTCCCCAGTTTAATCTTTAAATAAACTATTTTACTTTAAAACAAAGTATAACTTTATTTTAGGGAGAGTTAAAAACACAATAAAAGTAACGCAGATGTATGGATTTCTTAAAGAACGCAAAACCGGTGATGTCAGCGATTCTATGTTATGTTTTGGAGGTCCTTACTGTATAATAATATGCTTTTTATCACCTTCCACATCCATTTTGAAAAAAATGAGATGCAAAAAATGTAATTAGGGACTATCTGATGTGGCTGTGTATCAAAAATGTTAATTTTGCCCATATTAAAATGAACTGTTCCAAAATCGAATACAACGGCATGAATAGAATTCTGTCATGACTCAAGTGACATTTGACATTTAACTGATAATTATTTTAATGGTAAAAAGAAAGAAGAGACGGTAGGGAAGCAAGGTTCTGCTAGTATATGGGGATGGCACGCGGACTGAGGATTCGGGTGTGCCGCGGCGTTCGAATCCAGTTTATTCCACAGAAACACTTTCATCAAAAACCCACATTTGACCTTGTGTCTAACCTCCTGGGGAGGTAAATAAAATACATTATTCTTAGATCAGAATTGAACCTTAACATTTCAAGAGTCAAACCAGGAGAAGGATTGAAGATTTAAAGATTGTAACCCAAATTTTGGATTCCGGATTCCAGACTCCACAGAACATTTACTCCCATTTACCAGACACCCCTACTAACCCCCCCTCCACACACACACTAACAGCCACCTGACAAACATTAGGGTTCATAATCAGCTTTCCAGGTCCAAGGCCTGATAGCCATTATCTGCTGGAGACTAATAGATATTACAGGCATTTGGTTAACTGGACTGCGGTTCCAACACCCCAGCTCATCCAACCACCACACCCTGTATCTTCCCAACCACTACCACTTCATCCCAGATACAGTCTACCTTCCTGTTTTGATGCATGGATTTCTTTTTTACTGGAATACTCCCCCACTTTCTTACTATAATCCAACCCCTACCCCCACCAGAAGTTCCACACCCTCTTTTTTTCTTCCTATTCCCCTTCTTGCCATCTCCCCTCTACTCCCTAACTTCTGGTAGCACATGGGCTGACTTAGTTTCATACTAATTTATTCGTTTTAATTTTTCTTTTCTCTCTCTCATTCCAGAAGAGAAATCTGAAAGTGCTGGAGGAGAAGGGGAGCAGGATGAGGAGAGGTCAATGAGAAAAGGAACTGATGGTGTCGAGGGAGAGGTGGGGGTTAATAAGCAGTAGGGTGGGGGCGATAGTGGGATAAAACAAGAGGTTAAGAAAAAAAAAAAGAAAGGAAGTAACCCATTTTAGGTTGTTTTTTTTTCTTCTCCAACCCCCATCTGTTTTTAACACCCCACCCATCACCAACCCACACTTCTCCCTCTCTGGAGGAAGGAAATTTTGATATAAACTCCATCTGTTTTCTTTTTACCTCCCCTCCATATTATGATGTTGATTATCATCACCACTACAACAATCATTAGCACAATCATTGCCCAAACTATTATTTTGTATAACCATATAGCCGTGCAGGTGACAACAGTGACTGATGCAGACTGGGCTCGGCATATTGGGTAGAATTTTAACGAAAACTGAAATCACAAATGTGTAGCAGTTACATAATTAAGATCTATTTTCTTTTGAACTTGCATGTAATCACTTGCAGAGTGATTAATATGTGGCTCGTTACATTAAGTGGCTTCATGCATTGTCTGGAGCGTTTTCAATAAAATAAAAATAATTTTTAAAACTGACATGTTTTCACTTGCGTAGTGATACGTCGGACGATTAAAACACACTGTATATGCACAGCTATTTCCACCCAAAGCTGTTTCGCGCCTTTTACAAACAGTCAAACTTTAGGCATCATGTTAACAAGACGTCATATTACTTTGCTCGCCTCATGCCATGGCTATGGCGGGAGGCAAGGTAAAAGTTCCTTTGGAGACAAGTCGTATACATCTCTTCTTGTTTCTCACAATGGCGTTGCGAGACAAGATGGAACAGATGGACTCAATCCTCCTTCTATAGTACATACATGCCGGCCAAACCAACCTGTCTTATATTCTTTGCGGACCATATTTTGTGTTTACAAAACTATCGAATAAAGTTGCTATAAATTGTAGAGAAGATGTTTGTCCTTTTAGCCGAAAACTTGTTGATCCTTTTTCTTCATTTCAAACAAGGCCAGTTAGATGAATACAGACGCAGCGGCCCTACTACAAAATGGTGACCTCCAACAAGCATCAATCACCTCAACAAATGCAAATTCACTTCATCCCTTAAGAATTCAATAGTTGAACATGGAATCGATACACAAAACAAATTGCAAAGTGCCTCTACTGGTGACAGCCGTCCTCATAAGGCCACATGTCCCAACCTTATGTGCTGTATCTGTGGTGGAAAGTGACGGTGGCTTTCCCAAAACTAGCAAGTTCAGCACGAACCTGGGGACACTTGATTGTAAACAAATTGCAGAGACAGTCAAATTTGTATCACCAGCTATGCAGATGAGTCCCTATTTACTTATTTTTCCAAGCGGTTAGAGTTAAGACACACGGTCAGGTTTTAATGAGGGGAAATCAAGCTCCCAACAAGGGCAGTCTGGAGTGGGACAAAAATTTAAATTGTCTCAGTATAGAAGGATTTTCTCCTTCACTGACCAAGGACAGAACAGATGAAGTGTGGTATCAGAACAGATACTACACTTTGAATTATTTATTTGCAGAAAATATTAAAAAATTACATTTAAAACAGATTAGGCACAAGGCCATCAAAAGTGTGGAGTAAATGGGTGTCGTTGGTCATCCTTGGTCTATAGTGATAAAAGTGTCTATCCAACATTTACACTAGGGGCCGTCCTACTTAAGATGTCCCCAATTGGTTTGAAATTTTTATTTTTCATAAATATTCCCTTTGATCTCAGCTAAAAGGCCAGCCAATCATTTATTGGCATACCCATAAAATAAGTGGGCAGAATTTGATTGTTCACCAGTTTTTGTCTTCTGCATATGTTTCATCGACATGCTGGTGATTCTCTCCCGTAACCTCACGTTCGTGCTTCCAGTGATCCTGTTATTTTCATCCCTTACGTCTGTTGTTCCTGTCCGTTGTTGAAGGTAAAACGGTCACTTGTTTGTTCCCGCCAACACTCCTCCCCTAGAAACAATTGGAAACAACTATATCCCAACTAGCATTTCGGCAATGGTTTGTTTTGATATGCAAGTTTTTAAATGGTCTGCTTCGTTTGAACGTTTAGTTTATTGTATGAATTGAATTTTAACCTAGAAAATAAAATTTCAGTTTATTAGGTTTAACAGTTACATCTCATTAGTATAAACAATATTTTAATTATATCTGAAAGGTGTTTTACATAACCAGGTGACATCTGAAGAGAGAAAAAAAAATAGGTTTTCCACATGCACCTTGAGCCCCCCCCCCCCTTTCTCCAATGATTGTTCGAAATACCATCCGTAACTAAAGAAATGTGAGCTAGCAGCTGGTTGGTCCATAGTGAGAAAACAAAGTAATATATTTAGTGTTGACATTATTCTGATTATGAGTATCAAAGCATGGTGTGTGTAGGGGGAGGGGGGGGGGAAGAATGATCTTGAAGATGCTATTGTTTTTTGTCATTGTCTATAGAAGAGCCGCACCCATCACTTGCTATAGAGGTGAACAAGTAGGAAAAGATCTCAACTGTCACAAATAGAACACACACTTACACCGACAGTTTGTCTTGAAGCATTGTTGATGACAATCGTCCTTCAAATGATTCTTCTGCTTTTGCAACGATATACCAAGGTGAGTGGAGTTAGCACATTGAACATAGATTGATGCTGATTTTAAATTATACTGTGGATTTAAACAACATTCTTTTAAAAATGTAGCATTAAAAAAAAAAAAAATTGTCAGGTCACATGAATTCATTTGCGCATAGGTCTGTCCGTTGGTCCATCATTCCTCAGTTTAAAATAGAATTTTGAATGGATGCATATTATTTTAGATGTGTTCAGGCATCTCTATAAGAGATGTGTCTGTTGGTCAGCCTTTTCGTTGGTCTGTCACGCTTACGTTTGAAATAGCATTTTTGTTCGTCTGTCAAGTTTAGCAATGAAAATGTTGTATTGTTTGGACTACTGTTTTCATCTTGATTGTTATTTTCACAATGTTTTGGTCGATGTAACGAGGTGTATTTCTTCAGACTTAGGAATTTTTATGTTGAATTCGGAGACCTATACGGAATTTCAAATTAAACCCTTTTTTAATCCACAGGGGTAGATTGTTCTCATTCCATCAGCCATGACCGGGTAGAAGTCTTAATCAAAATGTTATTCTTAGTTATTATAACCTGTAGTAATGATTGTACCTTCAGCCTCCAGAATACTGTCACTTACAACTGAGTGCTTTTAACCATTGCGCCATAGTTCTAGTGTGAATTTTGGAGAGTTAAACCTAATCTTGTCTAAATGTATAGTATTACTACTTATTGCTATCTCTCTCTCATTATATATATATATATATATATATATATATATATATATATCTATATATATAAAAGAGAGAGAGAGAGAGAGAGAGATAGATAGATAGATAGATAGATAGATAGATAGATAGATAGATAGATAGATACACACACACACACACACACACGCATTTCAAACCTCTGAACGTTCTGAACGTTAATCACAACTTATGTTGAATTTTAAATAAAACTAGCATTTTGATCTTCTTATTAAACTAACCCTAACATACATGCCAAGGGTGTTTCATGCCAAATTTGATGCAAGCAATTCTGGCCAAGAGTTTTGGAGCCTATAAGTGATAAGATCAAATGCACAACACAAATGCGATTTAAAAACAAATCACTTTCGAAATAGTTGCATTTTTATCACTCTACCACACCACAAATTTATTTGTCTACTTAACGTGATATCTGCTTTTCTTGCTTTCAATTGAAATAACCTTCTAGATTTAAATTTTCATTTTATAGTATAATTTCTCAATTTGAAGAAATTGGACTTGTCGTATTTTGCATTCAAACTCTTCAAGTGTTTGCTTTTTAGTTAACTGTGTTAATAATAGGAGTCATCATCATGTTGGTACATTGTTTATAAAAAGGCGAGAAGTGTTGCCAACCGGACCATAAAAAAACCCATCTGCATTTAAACTATATTCCAGACTTTTCAATCAGCTGCATAATATTTTTTCTCTCTATCAGTCTTGTTTGTCAGTCGGTCGGTCGGTCAATAAGTCTTGTTTGTCAGTCGGTCGGTCAATAAGTCTTGTTTGTCAGTCGGTCGGTCAATAAGTCTTGTTTGTCAGTCGGTCGGTCAACAAGTCTTGTTTGTCAGTCGGTCGGTCAATAAGTCTTGTTTGTCAGTCGGTCGGTCGGTCAATAAGTTTTGTTTGTCAGTCGGTCGGTCAATAAGTCTTGTTTGTCAGTCGGTCGGTCAATAAGTCTTGTTGTCAGTCGGTCGGTCAATAAGTCTTGTTTGTCAGTCGGTCGGTCAATAAGTCTTGTTTGTCAGTCGGTCGGTCAATAAGTCTTGTTTGTCAGTCGGTCGGTCAATAAGTTTTGTTTGTCAGTCGGTCGGTCAATAAGTTTTGTTTGTCAGTCGGTCGGTCAATAAGTCTTGTTTGTCAGTCGGTCGGTCAATAAGTCTTGTTCGTCAGTCGGTCGGTCAACAATAAGTCTTGTTTGTCAGTCGGTCGGTCAATAAGTCTTGTTTGTCAGTCGGTCGGTCAATAAGTCTTGTTCGTCAGTCGGTCGGTCAATAAGTCTTGTTCGTCAGTCGGTCGGTCAATAAGTCTTGTTCGTCAGTCGGTCGGTCAATAAGTCTTGTTCGTCTATCGGTCGGTCAATAAGTCTTGTTCATCTATCGGTCGGTCAGTCTTATGCTTCAACAGAACTTTGCTGTTTATGAATGCCTTATTTTAATGTAAATCCCACAATATTATTGTAAAATTCACTAAGACAACATTTAATTGGATTCCTCGTAAAGTGTTACTCGGGAAGTTACATTTGATCATGTTATAGGACTTTCGTAGTTTTAATTTCATATAGATATATAGAGAGAGATATAGATAGAGAGCACACATTAGTCTTTTATTTTTTATTTTTTTTAATTTTTCTCAAAAGTTGTGATTAATGGTTGTTTACATCGATTCAATACTTGGTGACTCCCAAAAAGTGCTGATTTCACATAAAGGGGGACAGATGAAAAAAAAAAAAAGAGCAAAAACAATCCTCTAAAATGGGTAAAAATTGCAATTGTTTTTTGCAAATATCTAAAAATAACTAATCATTAGTTTTTATTTACTAGTGGAAGATGTCGGTATCGGACATGTTAATATTTCTACGCCATGTTGGCAGCATGTGTATACTAGTTGCAAATGGGATGGCACAAATGGGTGTGCCGGGTTCGAATCCAGCTCACTTTCATCAAAACCCACACCTGACCTTGTTTCTAACCTCCTGGAGAGGAGGTAAATAAAATATTAGTTGCAAACTATTACTTGTAGAATGTAAGTATTTAATCAACAAATGAGTCGTTGGTTATTTTTGGCTGAATTTAAGAATGGTTCACTTTTTTCTTCTATTTATAGACACACGTGAATGAAAAATAGTCAACTGGAATAAAGGTCATATTAAAAAGTAATGGATAGCATCACAAAACAGATAAGACAACACTCTAAAAAGATAACAAGTTGTCAGTGATAACCCAGAATTGACCCCCTCCCTTTACCACTGGCAATTCCCCCTCATGAGTTGGACTTTGCTTCCAGATCTCCCACCCCTTCCTCTGGTCAACCAAAATAACAAATCCCTTATGAATTGAATGAAAAAAAAAAACAAAAAAACTGCAATAATTAATGTGTATTTTTGACAAAGAATTTAAAACACATTGAATACTAGTTGGAATAGGAGAGGGTCATAATACTGAGATATGAGATATCTGTGAAACACAATGGACACTTGTTCGACCACACACATCAGAATTGACCGTGCTTTCCTCATAACATGTATGACTCTCTTACTGATGAATACTATCACTCTACAAAGATGACATTTAAAAGGCACATGTACTTTTATATATGTATAGAAATGGCACTGACCGGAGTAATTTGTATGTTTTAAGAAGCAATTTTTAATAAATAATTGTTTGGTATTATTGATTTCAAACATCATTGCTGCGTCTTAATACATTATAAGAAATTATGATTGCTAAAAGTATTGATACTTCAATATTGTTCAATAATACATCTATTAAAGGATACAATATACAGTATGTATACATCTGATACGGAAGCTGCATAAAATGATGCTATGAAATTTCCAAAGAAAATATCACATTTATTTCACACTACTCTTCTAATTTTCTTCCTCTGTCTTTTTTTTTTTTGTACTTGTGTCTTCCGGTTATCCATCCAATCCTTTGATTTCCTTCATCTCTTCACAACTTTTGCATTGTGTTCATCTCGCTCTGGATTCTCATCTCTTTTAAAAGGTTTGTCGTGTTGTTATGCATTTTTCACTTCCACCCCGCTTTGCAATTTGGGTACAATCTTTACCCCCATCCCCCCCAAAAATTTTATTTATAAAGATACTGCTGCTGACATAACGACTACCTGAAAACCCTATGCCACTAGTCAACCCAAACTTTGAGTAAAATGGGCTACAGTGAAAGCGGTCGGAATTTACATTATGCTAAAGGAATTTATTTGACAAATGCTTCTCATGTCTTTTATCCTTTCCAACAAGCAGTTCTACTACATAAATACATTGTACATTAGGTTTTAGGGGTCATCAAGAGAGAATGCATGCCGTTTCGCTGCCTTTTTTCTTAATGGTTTTAGTTGCACTGATGTGAGGCCTCATTATATCATTGTACTTGTTCAAATGAATAATGCAGAAATGTGATTTTTCTTTTAAAAAGAACAAAACCTGTGCGTGTTATGAGAATATTGCATGAATCTCATTACATATTTGCTAACATGTGATGAACGATATACCTCCAACGTTTTTAGTTTGAATTATGCTAAGGGATATTTCTTTTTTTCCATATCCACATTGAGCTATTTTCCGTGATTGAGACGATTTGTCCTTTACACCTTTGATTCCAATTCGGCTCATAAACTGGCACAAGAATCCTGCAACAAATCCTCTTGTCCAAACCTCAACAGCTTTCATAATTACGCTATATGTGTCTTTTTCTGGCTCTATGTCAATCATCATATTCAGTTTAACATCCATTTTTACATGCTGGCATGCGTTGGATGGCTTTTAGAAATTGACCTCCAAACCAACCTATCTCTGTCCAGGTTTTTATTTATCCTACTTTCTCGAGTTCATTCTTATTATTTCCTCCCACGTTTTCCTTGGCCTTCCCCTATGAACTGAACCTGCTACCTCAACCGTTCTACATCTAGTAACCCAAGAACTCTCATCCATTCTTTTAACGTGGCCATACCACCGAAGTCTCCTGTTCTGCACACATCTCCCTATACTGTTCAGATTCAATCTTCCTCGGTGGTCATCAGAACGGTTTAAGATTCATATTACACATCCATTGTATCATTCTCATATTTCTCTCCATGCAACGGATTTTCTAACTCTCACTGGCCAGGTTTCACTTCCACACATTCTATCAGACTTATTGTTAATTAATATT
Organism: Sepiola atlantica; assembly: GCA_963556195.1. Lineage (NCBI taxonomy): Eukaryota > Metazoa > Mollusca > Cephalopoda > Sepiida > Sepiolidae > Sepiola > Sepiola atlantica. The sequence continues at coordinate 56,321,534 of OY744519.1, forward strand.
ATGTTATGTATTATTCACAACGTTTTCAGTTTAAAGAGACTATGATTGGCAACTGTTAGCAGAGCAAAATGTTTCCCAGTTGAGGTGGCGTGCAGAGAATTTGCAGCTCGTTTCCTGGTCAATCATAGTAACTAGTTTTCTGGACACAAGCTGGGGTCTGATCCATCTCGGCTTGGTGACCTAGAGGAGAATGTATGATGCTAAAAAATCTGAAAAAGCCAATGATTCCAGGACTTTCACCGACGTTTCATTCAAAAGATGTATATTCACAACAGTTAAAAAAAAAAATTTTTTTTTAAAGTGTTAAAAGTAAAGTTTTTTTTTTTAGTTTGATCAGTGTGTCTGAAAAGAATAACGAAAATCTTAATTATTTGTAATTAAAGTTTAGACGAAATTGGGAGTTGCCGATTTTAAATTTGTAAGCAGAATGAAAATCAAATAATAGCATCTCTTTTCGTGAGTTGGTTCTTTCTTTCTAGCATCTTTAGATGGACCATTTTAACAGAAAGTAAAACATTGTTTGGTTTTATAGTTTTTGCCAAAGTTTCCAAAAACCAAACTTTTTTAAAGCTTTCTAGAAGCTTCTAAGAATCCAAGAAAAATACATTTCAGTATTATAAAGCATGTCTTATATCAGTAATATTTTTATAATTAAAGGGAAAATGGATCCTCACAGGACACATCAAGATTACCTTTTTTTTTTTTATTATTAAACATTAAGAAAGAAAGAGGAATATGTTTTTTTTCTAGAATTTTCAAGTGATAAATAAAATAAAGTACATATAATAAAGTCTCATGAGGATTAATGTTTATTATTAAGTAGTATGCCCCTGTTGTCAAAAATGTTGACATACTTTTTCCTTTGCTTTCCAACAATTTTTTTTTTTTTTCAAATTATAAAAAACAGTTGTCCTGCTTACAAACAATACTTATACTTCAAGCTGCTGTTGCTTGATATGATGTCGCTTAGCAAACAGATACAGATAGCAACAAATATTTTGCAACTACAAATTATGCATAAATATTAACATGGAGAATTTAATTTACTTACATAAAACCATGTTCTAAACATTATAAAACAACTCATTCCCCCAACAAATTTCTATTCACAATTTATACTTTTCATAATTCACTTAAAAAAACATTTTTGTAATTTTGTTTACATTAAAAACAATACTAACACTTCAGTCAGTTGCTGCTGATGCTTACTTGAACATATACTGAATTACATCCTTTAGTGGTACATGGAAAGAAATAGCAATTTAAACTTAAGGATCTATTCTGGGCCAACTCCCTTCCTGATTTTCATTCGTGATCTTCCAAATCATATTCTGGGATCATTTGTTGACATATCTGTAGACGACACAGCTGTTTATGGCTGCATTTCGAAGAGCTTTGGTGATCAAGATCTTGCAGATTCATGTGGTGCAATGGGGAAAAGTGGTTTATTACTTTTAACACCTCTAAAACCAAGCTTAACTCTCCTTTGACCACCAGCGCTCAGATACTTGTTTTGTTCCAATTGAAATGAATGGCTCTCTCCTTAAGGAAGCACCTTGTTTTGATAAGCTCCTAAGACTGACTTTCACTCCAGATCAAAAAAAATGGAAGATCTTATATCGAATCTTTTGCTAAAGTTGCTGGAAAATTGATTGGATCATTCTACGGCTCCAGTAACTACCTGACTCCTGATACAATCTTCTACCTATACGAATCAGATACATCCTAAGATGGAGTACTGATGCCACATACTGCTGAGAAGGTGCTGCTCATGGAAGTCTTTGCTGCCTTGACAAAGTACAAAATCGACTTCACAATCTAGTGGGGGATGATCGCTTCTGTTCTCTAAAGCCTCTTTCTCACAGAAGATGCATTGCTAGTTTTTCTTTACTCGATAGTTATTTCCTTGAACGGCGCTCAACTCGGCTTCAATCTCTGGTTCTTCCTTGTAAAACTTTCACAGCAAGTACTTGTTCTTCTATCACAACTTTCTTCCTCCATATGCTTAACATCAAACGGAATTTCCATGAACAGAGTTTCTTTCCAAGAATTTCCCATCTATGGAACATACCACAAAATTGCTTCCCTGAGGTCTACATGCTCATCTTCAAATGAAATGTCAATAAACACTTGTCATTAACCGTCCTTATAAGTAATCCAGTTTTGTGCATTTCATTCATCAGTTTCAATCCGCTCACAATATTCATCATTCAACTGACAATCCATCCATCTCATTAATCATTATCCTCAAGTGGCTTTTAGCCTTGATCAAATAAAAATACGAACAAACAGATATTGAAACAAACACAATGCATAATATTATTTACAGATTATGCTGAACATGAAATTACACCTACCCTATAAATAGATTAAAATATCAGTCGTCTTATCTTTTATCATTTCCACGTGTCAGTCATCAGCAGAAACCATTAAGTTATCAAAATGCAAATATAATCTAATAAAAAAAAATGCCTAGAGAGTAATTTAAAAATAAAGCCCTATACCAAGATCAAACGTATATAATGAATGAAATTTAAAGAATTTATTTATTTTTATTAAGTGGTACACAATGAAAAGTAGAGCTTCAGAATTAGCAACCCAAACGCTCGATCCCTGAAATGTTAAGATCCAACTCCAACACCTAAAGCAATGAATTTGCTCTGACTGATCCCAGAGCCTTGGTTAGTGATCAAATCGCTTGGTTGGTTCGTGATCAAATCGCTTGGTTGGTTCGTGATCAAATCGCTTGCTTGGTTCGTGATCAAATCGCTTGCTTGGTTCGTGATCAAATCGCTTGCTTGGTTCGTGACCAAATCGCTTGCTTGGTTCGTGACCAAATCGCTTGCTTGGTTCGTGATCAAATCGCTTGCTTGGTTAGTGATCAAATCGCTTGGTTGGTTCGTGATCAAATCGCTTGCTTGGTTCGTGATCAAATCGCTTGCTTGGTTCGTGATCAAATCGCTTGCTTGGTTCGTGATCAAATCGCTTGCTTGGTTCGTGATCAAATCGCTTGCTTGGTTCGTGATCAAATCGCTTGCTTGGTTCGTGACCAAATCGCTTGGTTGGTTCGTGACCAAATCGCTTGCTTGGTTCGTGATCAAATCGCTTGCTTGGTTAGTGATCAAATCGCTTGCTTGGTTCGTGACCAAATCGCTTGCTTGGTTCGTGATCAAATCGCTTGCTTGGTTAGTGATCAAATCGCTTGGTTGGTTCGTGATCAAATCGCTTGGTTGGTTCGTGATCAAATCGCTTGGTTGGTTCGTGATCAAATCGCTTGCTTGGTTCGTGATCAAATCGCTTGCTTGGTTCGTGATCAAATCGCTTGCTTGGTTCGTGATCAAATCGCTTGCTTGGTTCGTGATCAAATCGCTTGCTTTGTTCTTAAATGTTAAAATAAAAATATCCATAGTTGTGAGGTCGTTCAAAATATTAAATCATCTTGCATTCAGTGATAGAAAATTTTCAGCTTTATAAAATTTTTGCTTTCTTGTGATTGTCTTTAGATGAACTGATGTCCCTACCTACGATATATTGTAAACTAGTTATAGTAAAAATACTTAACTATTAAATACTGCAACTTTACTAGTCCATTTAGGATTTGAACTTGCGGCATGAACAAAAAACTATCTCAGACGAACTTTGAAAAGTGAAATCATAAATAACTAAACACAAGTTGTTGGATATTATTTAGAAAAAAGAATTACATTTAGAATTATGTCACAATATAATGACAATCGTATGAATCAATATCTGAAAGACAAAGTAATAGTAAAAAAATGTCAGCCTTCTAACATTGTTTTTTCCATTTTTATTTCTTTTTAGCACATCATCAGAGGCTAAAATGGAAAATAAAATTGTACAAATAAAAAGTGTATTTATACAAACAATGGCAAGATAAGTTAGTGGTCAAGTGGAATGGTGACATTGGCACAATAACATTTTTCTCATTTTGCCTCATCTAATATATAAAATGAAGTCTGTTTCTCAACGTTTGTCATCGATAGTATTGCATCTTACAAATTGATATTTGATTCTGACTAGCTAGTCATTTATGGAAATTATCATTCTGTTTTCTTTGCAAAGAAATATTCAAATTCCAATCAATTTCATTTATTACATATTCCATTTGGCCTGATAACTCTTTTAGTAAGATATATTTCTAGAGATTCACTATTATTTTTTCATTGGATAATCAGAGATGATCAGTCAATAAATCACCATGTTTTTAAAAGTTGGTAAATGAAAATGGCGTCTTACTTCACTGGGTAAGTATTTAATCAAACCTTTCATTTTATTTACATTATGCTTTCATTGTTATACTTACACTCAAACATTACAGATAACATCAATTATTCAAAATTTTACGTCGTCTTATTTCATTAATTAGACATTACTCATTTTCTTCAAATTAAAAAAAGTAAAATCCACAATACGCATGGAAAAAAAAAAATTGACATCATTAACATCTCTGATTAAAAGCTTCTTGAAACTTGAAACTAACTGGTTATTTTGTCGGAACAAATAAAATAAATTTGATCAGATGTGTGTGTGTGTACATACAAATACGCATTATTTGTTAGATTAAAATGCTACAAAACGCTTCATTTTATTTTCAAATAAATCCTTACATTTAGTAAGACAAATATTTTAATGAGGGAGAGGGGGCAATGGATGAAACTCAAAAAGTAATTTGCATGTACACACACATGATCGTCTAATAATTATAAACAACACAGTTGGGCGTACTCTGTTTATCAAAACAGAAAAACTAAACCGCTGAAAGCAGAAAATATGTAACCTCCGAAAATATTGTATTTATGATACAAATATGTAACTGAAGTTAAATGATAAATAATAATGTTTTGGTTGTTTTCTTCACTTCCATCTTCGCAAAACTATTTCAAACAATATACCGAAGAACAAATCTGAAAGTGATGAATTACTTATCAAGAAAGAAGAATTAATATAAACAAAAAACAGATGACATTCCGTTATCGGTGACCAGGTTAAACGATCGTGTGTGTATACATACGAATACAAATAAATGAAAGTCTTACTCTTAGTTGCAAAAAACTTCTACATTCCGTAAGATGTCAGCTTTATTTCAAAAGAGTTGGATTTTTAATTTTTTTTTTACATGAAACACTTTATGGAATTATCTCTCCAAAAATGGAACAACTGTAATAATAGGGTGGGGGTAGGAGTCAATGAGCGAAACAAAAATATAAGTAAAGACTTCCAGGCAATACCGGGTAGATACAGCTAGTGATATATATATATATATATATTATATATATATGACTAATGATGCTGAAATTCTACACACTTATAGAACCTATCAAAGAAAAATTTTGTGCAAAGTTTTAACTAATTTGGTTTATTGGTTTTTGAGTTATGATTGATCAAAGAAATGAGATTTTTAGCATAGGCCGTTTTTGAAGTCTATTAAGGGATAAAGCGCTCTCGCGCCTCCCTTGATTATAGAGGATTGGTGGTGTATGAAGCATTAAAAACGATGTTGTTGTTTTTTTAATTTAAAAAAAAAATGATTTGAAATGAAGAAAACTGAGGATCGTTGAGCAAACTGTAATGTTGAACTGTGCGGCGTTCGTTTTTTGTCATGACGCGTGCGATGGTCCACGCATAACGTTTCTTCGGGTTAGCAAAGAGAACCGTAGTCTTTTTGAAAAAAACGACCTTATACGCGTCCGTTGTTTTTTTTGGAAAAAAAAAACGAACTAATACGCGTTCGTGATTTGATCAATGCAATACATAGAATATTAAATATTAACGCGTATTAGTTCGTCCCCCCCCCCCCCCAAAAAAAAACAACGGACGCGTATGAGTTCGTTTTTTTCAAAAAGACTACGGTTCTCTTTGCTAACCCGAAGAAACGTTATGCGTGGACCATCGCACGCGTCATGACAAAAAACGAACGCCGCACAGTTCAACATTACAGTTTGCTCAACGATCCTCAGTTTTCTTCATTTCAAATCATTCTTTTTTTAAATTAAAAAAACAAAAAACAATAGAATATTTATTTTAATTTTGATCAAAATCCATTACATGATTTTGATTGCTGAAAATGTCTCAAATTTAAAGCTTAAGGGATCTTAAGAAATTAAACTTCAAGGAATCTTGCTTAATTGGTGTCTAATGAATTTTCAAAAAGGGAGGTTGTGTCCATATTATGCCTCATAAAAACCCTTTAAAATACTCCAAAGAAACTGAAATTTAGGGAGTATTTATTAATTGATGTCTAACATCTATTGTTCAAATTTAAAATTGTATACTCCCTTTACATTAAACTAAATTGAACTAAATATAGCCCACATTACAGCCTCTTACGCCTAACAGCTGTGTTCCAAAATTCATAATGATCGGTTAATTAGTTTAAGAGTGTAATCCTATACATACAAATATATAAACATATACTGATACCTAACTTTATATAAATAGAGTATATTGAACCAGATGTGTATTATTTTATTCATATGGATTATAAATATTGAACATAAAACGTTTTTGAAAGTAAATACTTTGTATTGAAAAAAGCATTTATATATATAAGAGATATTATGCAACTGCAGCCTGAATCATTGAAATTTCACTGAGAAAAAAAAACAAATCTCCTGATGAGATTCAAATCTGAGTTGGTAACCCTCTTCACGAATGAACTTATTAAAAGAGGCCAACTTTCATTCAAAAACAAAGACACCTACCAACTTGAAATTTTTTATTATTAGCATGCACAAACTTTGGTTTTCAGCCTCAGCAGGCCTTAAGATTATAGTTATAAACTTTGGTTTTCAGCCTCAGCAGGCCTTAAGATTATAGTTATAAACTCTCACCTTGCACTCAGCTAAGTGCTTCAGTAATAGCTATATTTGGGGCCTGTCTCCCACCACCCCTTGCGGCTACAGCTGAGTTGTTGCCACATGATCGTCAGATGTTAGGGGTTACCTTCTCATATATGTCAGCTGAATTAATTGGTTGGAGTAACACAGCAGAGCAACTGAAGGAAAAAGACCACAGGCAGAAAAATATGATCATAATTAAAAACACTGGCATTTTTAAGTGAGAGAGACTAAAAGGGAGAGACAGATAGAAGTGGAGACAGACATAGAGCGAGTCGATATCCTCCACCATCATCACCCATTTTGGAATCAACCTTCTTCCTGATAAAATCTATCAATGATGTTTCAAATCATATTCTAAGATCATTTGTTGACACCTACGCAAACATCAACCATCTATGGCAGCACTCTGAAGAGCGTTGATGATTAAGATCTTTCTGATTCTCTCTCTTCCGACCTGGAAAATGTGGGGCAATTGGCAAAAAAGTGGCTTGTTACTTTTACTACCTCTAAAACCAAGCTTCTCTTCTTTTATCACCAACACTCGGATTCTCGCTTTTCCAGAAATGATTGACTATCCTCGAGGAAGCCCCCTGCTTTGATAAACTCTCAAGACTAACCTTTACTCCAGACCTGAAATGGAAGACTTACATCAACTCTATTGCGAAGGTCGCAGGAAAAATGGTTGGATCTTTCTACCGCTCTAGAAATTACCTTATTCCTGTACAGGAGCCAGATGTCTTAAGATGGAGTACTGTTGCCACATCTAAAGGTAGGAGAGCACTCTCTCCTGCTTTGACAGAGTACAGAATCAACTCTTTGAAATCTGGTGGGGGATGATCTCTCCTCTTCTCTGCAGCCTCTTTTCTTACAGAAGAGATTTTGCTCGCCTTTCTCTACTCTATCGTTATTTTCATGGTATGTGCTCGACTGATCTCCAATCTCTGCTCCGCCCCTCCCGTAAAACATTCACAGTTAAAACTCGTCTAGCATCAACCACTGTAAAGAATTTTTCTTTCTCCCTCTGTGTACCTAAAAATAAACTGAACTATGAACACACAAAGTTTTTTCACAAGAACTTCCCATCTGTGAAATGACAATACCACGAGGCTGCTAAATACAACATGGTCGTTTTTAAGTCCAATCTTAACAAATTGTTGTCGAGCCACTCACTTAGCCTATTGTTTCCAATCCTTTCACCCTTATTCTCGGGTGGCCTCTGGGCCTTGATAAGCGACCACTCATTAGTATATAAAAAAAAATGTTTTTAATGGAGATTATTTTAGCTAAAAGATGGATAACAGTTTCTTTGGAAACAATTCAAACTTTGTATGCGTCCATACCTTATATAATTCAAGCTATAATTACTGCCACATGCGGTTCTACTCCATATTAAAATAAATTTGTTTGAATTTTTTATGTGTCTCCATTATTCTGTCCAACTCGTATAATATATATATATAATCTTACCGGATACAGTATATTTAACACTCTATTTGCAACCTCTGAAAAACTATCATTCATAACGAGTGAAAATGAATAATATTATTTGATTTCGTCGTTCCAGGAGGTTTTCCTCTAAAGCATCACACTCTTCTAAAACACTAAGCAGTCAGTTAGGATGAATCAAAGAAGCCATGGTAAATTGTTGATGCAGGTTTGGGGGGAAAATATATATAGCTGAAGTACCTGTCTATGTCGGGTTTCTCAACTTTACTTAAATTCTAATCTTGGCTATAAAATTCAAGAACATCTATTAAATATTTTTCATCCATTTTTTATTTTTTTAAATATTCAGGTTTATGATGATGATCGATATCAGCTAGGAAATAACTGGAATGCTATTGTAAAAAAAAGAAGAAAAAAAAGTCGTGTAGTGTGAGATTCGAACCCACAATGGTATAAAGTATTGGAACTGAAGCCTTTATCCTCACCGCCACCGATCAAACGAAAATAATTTGTCTTTTTAACCTACTTAAATTAGTTTAGTGTAGGGATTTATCTCTCCGCATAGACAATCGAACTATTTTACATCTAAAATAAATATAAAATAAAAAAATATATTAGTGAACATTTATCAAATATTTTTATCCTTTTTAATTTAAAAAAAATAATAGATAAATGTTTTTTCTTCAATAGGTCAAATACGTATGATGATTTGACGTGAAAAGTATAAACAATTATTATAAGCATTTTGTTTGGTCGGTTAAAAGGGGGTTTCAAGAACTGATATTGATAAGGACATCGGATCAAAGGTGGCGATTCCAAATCTGCGGCTAGTTTGGCTCTTAGAGCAACCATTTAACTGTGATACGATGACACACATACAGACAACTTTGCTTTATATATATAGAAGCCCAAAACAAACGGTAAAAAAAAAAAAAAAAATCTAACTTGGTTTTAAAAAACCCGACCAACTCCTGCAAAAATTGACTTCCGACCACAGAGATAGAGTCGGCTGAAAAGAATCTGCCTCTCAAGTTAGATTCATAAAACCCGACCATGACTCCTGCAAAAAATGTCTGACTACCGATTCAAACTTAGACACAGACTCCACACATCTGGACCAAAAATATGATACACATCATTTTCAGACATGTCCAAGCTTCTCTAAAAGAGGTTCAGTCTGTTGGTCAGTCTGAAGCCTTTTAAATTTAAAATAACATTTTTAGATGCATCCATCTGTCAGTCCCACTTATGTCTGATTAGGATTTTCATTGTGAAATGCACAAATTGAAGGAATGAAAAAATATCATTGTGTTTTGGGGAGGGGAATGAGGCGACACATTTTAAAACCCGGTGAAGACAGACAAAACATCGTACCCCCCCCCCCCCCGAAGTATAAGAATCTTCAGCAGGGTTTAAAAAAACTACCAAAATTTGGGAAATGAGGATACTATGGGGATTGTAGACGACAATCGCACTTGAATGAAGTGTTCAAGACAAGAAAAATGGCTTATCTCAAGAACAGATCAGGGGCTATTTCCTTTCATTCTAGCCATTTTATTGAAAGGAAGTAGAAGAGATTGTGTCAAAATAGAAAAAGAAGAAAAGAGCTAAGTAAGTAAAAGTCTTTTACTTTTATTTGTTTTGGAATGTCTAAAGACAACAACAACAAAAACAGTAAAAAGAGAAAACAAAATGAGCGATCACAAACAGCATGACCAATCCATGTCATATTCCAGCAAAGAAAGAAAAAGAATTAAACTTGCCATATGTGTGCACATACGCAACGAACGAACGGTAGTATGTCAAAAATAAGAGAGAGAGAGAGAGAGAGAATGGGAGGAAGGCAATGAAGAAAACAAAGAGACAGAGAAATGATACAGAAAAAAGATGTTTTTTTATAAAAAGGGGAAATTTTTTTTTTTTTAAAGAGGTATAGAAAACATGAAACAGAGAAGAAGATGGACCCAAAAGGCAAGAAGTTTCTTTCAGTAACCCAAAGTTGACTATGACCCTTGGGCACCAGCAAATCTGGCTTCGTTATAATCAGATGCAAGAAAAGTGAATGTACCACTTAACGATTTGTACTCCCTACCCCTGAATATTTAACAGATAAAAGAGCAAATGGATGCTAAGGTTTGCCACCCAGTCAGGCAATTCTTCCAATCAGAAAAAGCACAAAATAGAGGAAGTTTTTAAAAATTTTTAATCGTTTAAACATTTCTGGACAAAATGTTCTCGATATGTGCCTTGCAAGAAGATTAAAATTTCAACCATTAAGTTAGTTTCTGAAGTTCTAAACTTCTCAGAAATGCTTCAGATAAAGGAACAAAAATTCTGTTAAATTAATTTAGGATAATTGCTCTCCATTTTCTAGTAAAGAATCACTACTTTAGCATTAGAAAAATAAACAATTTTATTATTTTCCTATAGTTTATATTTGTTGGTTTGTAGAGGTGCTAAGGAGAAGTGAGTGAACGAGACACATCCATTTTGTTCGTTGCCATCTTCACACCTTGTCTAAAGGGCCAATCTTGAGTTGTTTTCCTTGTTTGTTGTACTCAACTTTTGCACTTGTTCTAGTTTGGTACAATGTTTTGAGAACTCGCCTTGGTGCATGTGATATATAACATTAAAATTACAAAAAACAAAAAATCACAATACTTTCAGTAAATCTAACAGTAACAGTCCTTGCACAATCAGAATTTTTTTTTTTTTAATGGAAATCGCTCCAGACAAGGCACAAAGCCATTTTATGTAAGGAGCTAATAAGAACAAAATATGATTATCGCAAAAACAGGAGACTAAGGCTATAGGTAGGAGGTAAACAGTCAGCAGGAAGAGAGTTCCACAAGCCTGCAGTTCTTGGAAAAAAGCTACTGGAATAGGAAGCTATATTAAAATGAGGTATCAAAGCAGTGAATTGATGGAGACCGCTAGACCAACCAGTCAAACGAGCTGGAACAAAGGAAGCAGGGAATAGATCACATAATTCTGAAGAACACATGCCATAATAGTATTTATGGAAATAACTGAGATTAGCAAAATGACGTTTGTGAGGGAGAGTATTCAGAGAAGAAAGGGTGAGGCTAATCAACTTACAGATACATTTCTGAATCTTATCAAGAACCCTCAAATAAGACAGAGATTCACCAGCCCAAATATGACAACAGTACTCCATGCATGGTTTGATAGTAGATTTGTAGAGATAGCCTCAGGAGTGAGAAAGTGTTTGGAACGATAGAGAGAACCAACTTTACGAAAAGCAGAAAGAGCAATGGATCTAATGTATGAACTCCAAGAAAGATTTTATGAGAGAGAAAGATCAAGAAGTTTCAGAGTCGATTTCTCAAGAGCAGAGCCATCCATGAGAATCTCAGGAAGAAAAGGAACATGCCTACGATTGAAAGACACTAGCTGACTCTTAACAAGACTAAACGAAACAAGCCATTTTGTACCCTAATCCACAACTGAACCTACGTCAACTTCCAATTTATTGCTAGAATTACAGAAAGGGGCGGGTATTCTAGTGCAGATGGATTGGTGAAAAATGAAAAGGATCAAGATTTTCAAGAACTTTCCATTTGTGGAATATGATATTGAGGGGCTGCCTCCCAGCTGAATACAACATGGGTTTGTTTTAAGTCTAATGTTAACAAATTCTTGTTGAGCCGCCCCTTAAATAATAAAAATCTGATCATTTAATCCATCGTTTCCAATACTCTCAAAAGTGTTGTTCACATCACTAACTAACAATCTCTTTAACCCTTATACTCAAGTGGCTTTCAGGCCTTTAGAGGCGGTGACCCATTAGTATAAAAAAAATTTTTTAAATCTTTTAAATAAAGTTTACCTATGTTTAAACCAAAAGGTGAGGTGTTGCCAATTTTTGCAGTAGTCAAATTTCTTTTTTAATCGTTTGTTCAGAGAGCAAAGTGTAGTATCTGTTTTGATACTACACTTCATTTTGTTTTTGTCTTCTGTCATCATCATCCAATATATTTTTAACAGGCCTTTGATTAGTCCTCCATGAGAGGGTAGGGCCTGTCAGTCTTGATCAAAGTCTTCTTCTCCAGGCTCGGCGGTTGCAAGGATCAAAGTTTTAAATCCCCAAAGCTGCACGGTCGCGTTTACACAGCTCATCCCAAAAGAGCTATGGTCTTCCAGCTTGATGCGATGGACATGTCTCTGATCCGGGAGATCCAGCTGGAGCTTCGCTTGACATGGCCAAACCATCTCATCCTGCCCAGCTTAAGGACATCAGATATTTCTTTTATACCAAGCTTAGAGAGAAGTGTTTTTAGGAAAGTGTCATCTTCTGGCTTGACATGGCAGATCCATATAATCATGGCTCTTCGTTGCGCTGTAGTCTCTTGAGAATGCTCACCGATGCAGCCCATGTCTCGGAGCCATAAAGCATGACAACACTCCTCACACAGCTGGTGTCAGTGAAAGAGAAATCCTAGACTGAGGCAATTTTTATTTTTATTCCAACCCAGAGTGAACGATTTTGAGAGCTGGTTTTCCTCACATTAAAAACTGACCTTGTGTCTAACTCTGGCCTCATTGGGAGGTAAGTAAATAGGAATTACCCAACTCCGAGGTGTGTAGAATTTGGGAGTCAGCAACTTTTTTAGGAATCAGAAGTTGGAGTCGAGTTTTAACAAACTCAACTCCAAGGCTGGATTTATTTTAGTCGACTCTCCACCTCTGGTTTACAAAATTGTTTTCGGGTGAAGTTGCCATGGGCATTCCATTGAGGCAGGTGGCTCAGACCAATATTTTGGAGAGTGTTTTTATAAGCACAAATTGTTTAAAGACATGTCAACTGGATTGGCATTTGCAATATGTGGCTGGCACTTTTTATCTTGAAATCAGAATATGAACCTGACAAATTGTTTCGAGATTGTATTTATGTGTGGATTGATGTGGGAAACAATTCAAAAGTTGATTTCCAATAGAGTCAATATTTTCACAGAATCAATCTCATTTCTTTCTCAATGGACCACACATTGTTGTTACATATTCCTTGGTAGTAATAGACTTTTAAAGTAAAGTGTAAATATAGTTCTCCGAGTTCAATTGCTTATCTTAGATGATTAAGAGAGGAAGGGGGGGGGGGGGTGACTGCACCTGAAAAGTATACAGTTTGTTTGTTAGCTAAAACATGTGATGTAAATAAAAGACATCTGAAAAACAGTTGTTGCCAGTATTTTAGCTGCACAATCAGAAGAAATAAGACCATTTATCTACTTTTCCCCCATGAAACTGGTACGGAAGCAACTCATAGTTAAAGAATCGTCGGAGAAGAAGCTTTATTTAGTTAAGTAAATAAAATTTGGAAAGTTAAGATTATTGCCATCTTGTGTTTGGCAAAACGGATACATTACATCTTCATCCTTCCAGACGAGATGATGTAAACAGATTATAAAATGCAGAATTCATTCGGGGGACGATAATAAAGATGTTTGGAAAAGTCATATGCAGGGGTTGGTTAAAAAGTTATAAGACACATCCAGTAAGAAGATGTTATAGCTAAACAATAAACTTATGAGACTATAATAAAAACTAATTCAGCTTTCTGTACAAATCCCATCCGCAGATGAGCAATGTGTGACAGATTTTAAACAGGGCAGCAGTGATAAAATATCTGCTGAAGAAAAGCTACAAAACTCAGAAATCCGTGAGGATATGATACAAATATTTGCTGAGGACTCCTTTCCTATGCAATTGTGAGAGAGTGAGCTGTGAAATTCAAGTACGGCAAGAACAACACGAAAGATGACCTCTAGGTCAGGTTGTCTGAAAACCTCAATCACTGATGAACAAAATAATGTTATTTACCGGATGGTTTTGGTCCAACAGATAGCTAAGTTGACATTAGTTCTGGTTTTCTCCATACTGTTTTAACAGAGATCCTGGAGATGAGCATGCTGTCCGCAAAGATCAGTGCCTAAAATGCTGAAGTTAGAACACAAGTCAAAAAGGGTTGACATTTCCCGGACACTTCTGATCTGCCTAGATATGCCTTGTTTGGGACAAACAAAAAAAATCACAAAGATGATCATGGAAGGAATAAGCAAGACCTGTTATCTTGCGTCAAACCATAACAGTGTTATTCATGTGTTTCAACACGATGCACAGAGTGCAATCAAACCGATGCTTTATTTAAAAGATTTTTTTGGCTACAATGCAGATGGATAGTTCTTGGGCTCACCCCCTCTGCTTTTGCGGCTTGATCTCGACCCACGTGCAACCATATAAGCATCTTGGAATTCATTCCTCGCAGTTAGATGATGCCTCGGCGGGGCAGATTGAAAACACACATGCATGTCGCATATCGCATATTCAAGTTATTAATCTACTCACCAACTTTGCTGCTGGGCTGGTTATCCATTGTAGAAGAAACCTTAGAAAACTTCCATTAACACTTCTAGTTTGGCCATGATGGCATAAGCATTATGGGGCTTCCATAGTTCACCACGACTCAACATCATCTAACGACTTAAGTCCAACAATTTCAAATATGATATCACTCCACCAATCAGAGCCTCCGGACTCTCATCCCCCTTTCTATCTATTAATAGATAATTACAAACGGACTGTGAATAATGCAATCCGCCAATCGACCCAAGTGCCTCTTTTGCCTAGGCCACTTAGCTGAGCTGCCAGTGTGTCATTCAGTGATCCAGTTTCGGATCAATGCAGGACGACAGACAGCACTAAAGTGTTATAAGTCTAAAGTTTTTGTTTGTTCTTTTTGTGAGTTTCCCCCCTTCCCTCTTCACCAGAGCTATTTTTATGTCTGATTAAATAATACCAAATTGATAGAATTATACATTGCAGAAAAAAATAATAAAAATAAACAACAAAGCCAAAATTGATTTATAAACAAAAAATACCGATACTGGATACCGATTAAAACTGACAAATTTAACGATGGTGGTGCGTGATTGGCTTAATAGATGCCATATTAGTAAACTATGGAATCGGTTAAATCCTGCTGGATCTTATTTTGTTCACTTATATACTAATAGTGTTAGGAAAGGTATGAACACACAATTATCCTCACCTCATCCACAACAATGGGTAAAATAGTCAATAAAATGTTTCAGCATTAAATAACCCACAAAATTTTAACATGAATCGGTTAGTGTTTTTCCATATACATATATATATATATATATATATATATAAATAAATATATTCTCTTATGAGAGAGAGAAAGAGAGAGAGAGACGCTACCGTACCGGCTGATCTACCCGCCGGACTCTACCGTACCGGCTGATCTACCCGCCTGTAAGAGATCGGTAACTTATCACAAATTACGGCTAATTACAAAAATTAAAATGGAAATTTCAAACAACTCAATCCCCAAATCAGATAAAAACTATGCATGTATTATTGTTCCAAATTCCATAAGAATTGGTTCAATAATTACAGTAAAAAAATGTTCCTTTTGAGACATAGAGGACGGACATAAACTGAGGGATCAAGGTCAAGGTGAAAGACGTCTAAAAAAGATGAACATGATAGAAATAAGTGGGAGACATTTTGATGTGAAATATTAAACTTTTAATTTCATATGTCGTTTCTGTACAATTTATGCCTTTTTCAGATATGCAACAGGAACAACAGAGGGGAAAAATGTTCTTACATTGGAGGTAACATTACAAATGAATAAGGAAGACTATTGAGAGTTTAAGAGAAAGCAGACAGAAGAAATAAAAAGAGAAAAAAAAAGAAATTAATTTTTGGTAACCTTTTAGTAGATAGTTGATCATTTCTTCTGAAACTTGTCTTAATAGCCTATATTCTCCGCCTATAAGTGTAGTATTCGTGTGTTTACGGCAGAAATTTACTTTCTTTTTTAAAATAAAGGGGACAAACACAAATTGAGATGGTGACAATTTTAAAGGCAATTGTAGAAAATGCTAAGGATGCATCTAAAATTAAGGAGAGGGAGTGGAATAATATAGGGTGAAATTAATGACATTGAACTTTTAAATTAGCCGTTGGCTTTTTCTGAATAAAAATTATCTAGTTTTTCTTTTTTTCTTTTTCTAGTTCTTATTATATAGAGTATTCAGTTGTTTTTCTTTCTTTTTAAAAAAATAACTTTTTTATCTTCTTCATCTTTGTGTGCCTCGTTTCCTGTGTTGGCCAAATGTTTCATTATTCGCTTTAAATGTTGCATTTCTCTACATTACCAAGTCTGCATTCTTGTCTGAATAAAGGAAACTTAATATGTATGTATGTGTGTGTGTGTGTGTGTGTGTGTGTGCGTGCGTGTGTACAATAACATCGCTTTGTGGATTCTGTTAAAGTCAAAGAAGCAGACATGATTTCAAGAAATAGCACAATTCAATTGCAATTATATAGAGCCAGAACAAAAACAAAATCAATCTTTATGACTATGAGACAACTTCGCATGTGTAGGTTTTTTGCCATTTTATTGATTATTTATTGAAATCAAAAATGCAATAGCATAAAATAAAACGAATTTTTAAAATCCTATTTAAAAAATAATTTAATTACGAAATTTAATTCATCAAAATGCATTTCGGTTTATACAGTCAGCCATTTAACTTTGGTTAATAGCTAGAAAACAAAAGAATGAATTTGTCTGACTGAAATTTGAAAGCCTTCATTTAAACTGGCTTTAAAATTCTCAGCAAAGCCTCACTGAAAGTTCTGGAAGCTATTTACACCTAATCATTCTATAAATAGAGATTTAAACAAAACCTTAGCAACAATTATAGTTTTATTAGAATTTGGTTCAATTAATAATTTAATGACTAAACGATACCATAATACATAAATTTAACTGTAAAAATCGTTTCTTTTTCTTTTTAATAAGCATTTTGGTTAAAAAGAAGAAAAAAAAAGGGTGAAACAAAAATGAAAGTGCAGACTTCCGGGCAATGCCTGGTAAATACAGTTAGGCTATATAATAAAATTATTATACAAGTTGCCTGTCTGTGGTATTCACATTCAAATGTAACTTTTTAAATTAAACTTTAAAAATCAGATTTAAAAGGAGGGAATGGAGAGGGCAGCTGTTTGAAACAAACTTTTGTATCATGTCTATTTCGATGTAAAAATAAATAAATCTTGAAAGTATTTATCAATGTGATTTAAATTTCAACATTTCGTAAGACATCCGTTCAATTTCAATGCAAAACCGATGTTTTAATGACATTGCTGCTTTGAATTAAAATATTTTTCCAAAAATGAAAATATGAAAATACTTTCAAGAAATTAAGAGAAATTGTGTGTGTGTGTGTGTGGGGGGGGGGGGGAACGATCAAACCAAAAATGAAAGTAAAGATTCTCGAGAAGGTACAGCTAGTGTACTATTAATGATTACGTTACAGTAGAAAACTCGTCCATTTTTGAAATGTCAAATATTACTTATGTCTCTTGGCATAGAATGATTTGTCGAAAGCAAACGATTACTTAAATATGAATGACAGTTTGAACTTGGCTTCTTAACTTGTTCCTATAAAGAAAGATAGAAGATATCTCATTGGTTTTGTGACAGGCGTAGATAGCATGGATTTGAAGTTAAAACAGACGAGAAGGGTAGTTCTGTAAAGCCCAGAAAGATATGTCTGCTTAAAACCTCTCACTGTTGCTGCTGCAAATAGCATGAAAAAAAAAAAAAAATGAAGAAAAAAAATCAAAAGTAATAATGGATGAAATGGTTAAATTTAAAGTTTCTTTTTCGAGGAATTTGTGTGAAAAGTATCCAGATGACAACTTAAACTCCCCTCCCACAATTAGGTATATAACAGAATTGAAGCAATAGTAATAATTAAAAATTAAATTAAATTAAAAATTTAAATAAAAAATAAATCCAGATAAGTAGTTCCGGTGAACTGAAGTAAGTATATCCAAAAAGGTGTACAGTTTTACTGAATTCACATCTGCCTCCTGATGAGGGCTGGATGGGACCGAAGATTGGACTTATTGTGGGGTGTAGCCATTGCTGAATGCCACAAGGGCGTTCATGGCCAGTAACCATTTACCCATAAAAATTGCCTCAGTTTGAGAGGATTGCCCCTTGGATTGAGGTCATAATCTTAAAATATTGAGAATTCTTCTTTTATAGCAAAATTCAAAGCTTGCTGCTATACAATTTCAATTTTTACAATGTTTTGGGCCCAAAATGGCTAACACATGATGAGGTGTGATAATTGCAAGCATTCATTTCATTTCTTCATATAGTTTCATTGGTGCTAATATAGCTAGCAATCTACCAGTCAAATATAATCTATGATACAATAGTCTGCGATGGAACTACCATGAGTATGCATAGTGGGTCATAGAAATACTCAGGTTGGTGTCTGAGGGCGCGGTAAACCCACCGGAAGATTTCCTTCAGCCTTCATTAAGGTAGAAGGAAAATTCTTAATCTAACACCTGCAGCGACTGTTGCTTCCAATAATGTAGACTTTTTTGGATAAGATAAAGCCACTAGACCAACACAAAAGTTTATCCAACAGCCATACTAATATCAAAATAGTACGAAAATTCTCTATATTTCAGAATTTACAAAACAAAATAATCTTTCAGAATATTGTAAGTTATCTTTGAGAAATGTGATGTGGTTCCGGTTATAGATAGACACCAACGTTTCTTTTATTACAAATTGATGGGAGAATTTACTAATCTGAATCTGAACTCCATAAAAGAATGTCGTCATAGACCATTAATTTAAAAACTATTCTGGAACTAGTTCTGTAAACTTTTGTCAAGTAATACATATATCTTTTCCTTCTCTTTTCTTTTCATACCCATATGTATTCTTTTTTCTTTTCTTCCTTTTAATTCATATTGTAACATTTTCTCCCAATACCAGCTTTTTATACATACCCGAAGGAAAGAATTTTACCAAAACAGCATATGAATTGAATAAAAGGTATGCACCCAATTTCACATCAAGTTTTTCCACTCATCATTTATACCTCCCATTTTTTCATCATCATATTCGGTTTAACGTCCATTTTACATGCTGCCATGTATTGGACGGACTTTGGAAATTAACTTTCAAACTAACCTATCTGTGGGAAGGTCTTTATTTATCCCTCTTTCTCTCAAGTCCATTCTTATCACTTCCTCCTATCTTTTTCTTGACCTTTCCCTGTGTATTGAACTTGCTACCTCAACTGTTCTACATCTACTAACCTAAGAACTCATCCATTATTTTACTGTGACAATATCATCCAAGTCTCCTGTTCTGTACACATCTCCCTATACTTAAATTTTATCTTCCTCTGAGGTCATCAGATTTAATTTTCCTCTGAGGTCATCAGATCTAAGTCTGTGTTTAAGATTCACATTACACATCCATTGTATCATTCTCATATCATTTCTATCCATGCAACACATGTACTCAACCCTCATTGGCCATTTTCTGAATGATAATACACTTTGCAGACGATTCAATAAAGAGAACAAAAGCTATTTCATCAATAGTTGGAGAATAAACTGTGGGTTCATACCTTTCAAAGAGTATTAATTCATAAGAGAATGCAACAAATCCTTCTAGATTTGAACTTGGTTTTCCCCCCAAAGTCCACGTTCATATCCATGACACCATTCATGACACCCCTCTTCCAGTGGAACAAGAAGTTGAATTATAATCGAATACTGTTATTATACTCAATGCAATGACATCATGACATTTAGTCAATCCTAATAACAAACGATCCTAGGATTACTAATCTCACTTCTAAGTCATCCCACTGGCAAAATGTATTCTTTATTAGTGATGAGATCATGGATCTTACAAGGAGATTGCACCAATCTGAAATTGAATACTTCAAAATGACTGCATTATTAAGAACGTACAATCACATACATATATTAGTAGAATACCCGCCCCAGGACGGGTAAACTTAATTCTTCGTATAGAACAGTTTTGCACCACTTTTATGTCCTCTTACAAAGATTAAAATCAAAAGATAATGCTACTAAACCTTATATCTAGAATCCATATTCTAATTTTGATAAAAATTCATTACATTGATGAGTTTGATTCTAAGAAATGTCTAAAATTTAAGCTTAAGGGCTCTTAAGAAAATGAAATTCAGAAAATATTGCATAATTGGAATCTAATGACTATTGATGAAATTCAATGTAAATCTAAAATATTCGAATTTTAAAATGGGATGTTGTACCAATATTATGCCCCCTAAAAGCCCCTTTAAAATACCTCAAAGAAACTAAAATTTAAGGAAAATGTAATTGATGCTCAATACCTATTGTTAGAATTTTACCAAAATCGGAGGTATTTGAATCTTTACAAAGGGTTTCCACCCGTTTGCATGAAACTAAATTGAACTAAATATAGCTCACATTAAGACCCCTTATGCCTATAAGCTGTGTGCCATAATTCATAATCATCGGTTAATTAGTTTAGATGTGAATCCTATACATAAAAATATATACACATACATAAATTTGTATTTGAATATTAAAGCAATAATGCTATACATACAATACATTTTTATTTTTTGGGTGTTAAATTTTATTTGGGAATCCTTTCTTTCAAAGTCCAGAAGAGTTGTTTCATATTACTATTATTATTATCATCATTATTTTCGTTTTCTAAAGTCCTTTTTTCTTTTACTGGTTGTTATCTTAAATCCACAAGATATTATGAAACTGTCCTTAACATCGTCGGATGTTTAAGTCAGGCCCAAATAGGATTTAAGCTGACGAATCAAACTTTGCTTCTGAAAAGCTGATTTTCATTTGTTATTGTTGTACCATGTTATTGGCAATATAATAATGTACTTAGCTAAAATTTATTTTTAAAATTACTTAGTCTGGCCCAGACGACTAATATGAAACATTTTTAAATAATCATCTAAAAAAAATCAAAAAAAAAAAAAAAATCAGCAAAGCGGATAACTCATTTTAAATTGAAGAATATAATAGGAGTTGTCTACCTTAAGTTTAAAAATGTGCAAACAAATAAAAATTAAAAACATAACACACATGATGATTGATTGTTCTTGACATAAGTTTCCATCTCTTCAATTAGTTGCTGTGCAGCCGTAGGTGGCTCTTTAACCCAGCTTCAGTTATATATGAACATTCACATATGTAACACAAAAACTTTCCCTCTTGTAAAGGTGCTTGCATGTTATATATACTAGCAGGGTTTACCTGGCGTTGCCCGGGGCAAAAGTGTAACAATCTCTCTCTTCCCGGTCACACCTCATCTCCCTCCTCACCCCTCCCTCTCTTGGGGCAAAAGCGTAACATATTTCTATTATTAAAAGTACTATATCTTCCCCAGTCGTCGCCTTCACCCCCGCCTTGGATGTATATTTAAGTTATTGTTTAATAAAAAAAATTAAAAAAAGGAGTCGATGGGGATCTAACCATCAACCTCTCGGCCTTCGTTCTTTATCGGTAACTGTTGTGCCAAAGAAAGAGAGTATAAGATCTGACAAAAAAATAAGTCACTTGAACGTTTTTAGAATTCGTGATTTTTTTGCACGTCACGCATGCACAAAGCGTACAGGCTAAGAAAAAAGAAAGCAATCTGAGCACCCCCATGACAGATTTTGTGTCGATTCTATGTGAAGGAATGGACGTTTTTTTTCCAATTTTTGCATATTATACGTTAGAAAGATGGACGATTTAAAGAATGTCAACTTTGTGGGTATCTGTCGCATATTTTCCAAGTTTTAGCCGGTCATACAAACATACACAGACAACTGACCTTTATATAATTGACTAGCAGGCGTTACCTGGGGCAAAAGTGTAACAATCTCTCTTCCCCGGTCGCACCCTCATCCTCCCGTTGCAAAAGTCTAACATATTTCTATTATTACCATCTCTGTCTTCTCCGGCCCCCCTCTTCGATGTATGTTTAAAGCATCGTTAAAAAAAAAAATTCTTAGGAGTCGGTGAGGATCAAACCATCAGCCTTTCAGTTTTTGACCTGTATAACTAACTGCACCGAAGAAACAGTATAAAATCTGACAAAAAATAAGTCACTTGAATGCTTTTAGAATGTGTTTTTGTTAGCAAGTCGCGCATCTGCAAAACGTACAGACGACGAAAAAATGAAGCAATCTGACCACTACCCCTCCCCCCCCCCCCCCCACACACACACAGTAGATTTCGTGTTTGTTCTATGTGAAGGAATGGGTGTTTTTTTCCAAATTTTGCATATTATACACCGAAAGATTGACGATTTTGAAAATGTCAACTTTGTGGGTTGCATATTTTTCAAGTTTTAGCTGGACATACAAACATACATACACAGACAACTCTCTTTTATATATATATATATATATTTATTTACACACACAGACACTGGGATAAATTTGCTAATTCTTTTATATTCTTTCATTTCAAAACTATTTTAAGTATTTAATATCTGTAAAGTGCAACGAACAGCTGTTTTTGTGTACTATTGATGGATTTGAAGGCTGGAAACAATGGGCAACTGGAAAGCATGATAATATTAAAAACGAGTGACCTGCATTATAATGATTCACGACGGGTTCAAAAATTCAGAAATCTTGGCTGCAGCTCAGTGCTCCTTCAATACTTTGAAGGCCATGCGCTGAAGAATTGCAATGGAGATGTGGAAATAGTGGCTAGCAGGAAGGATAATAGCAGGTATTGCCGAGAAGCTGAAAATAAAGGGGGGGGGGTGCACAGAAGAACGGGTGACTATCCTACAGTCTGCACAAAGACCAACTTCTCTAAAACTTGGATGATCTTTGAAATGAGACTCAAGACTCAATTCAAATGGCTATATAGAGTTGCTGTCCACTTGTCAAATGCTGGGTGGAGAGGATGGCCGTGGGAAGGCAATGAGAAGTGGCAGCAGGGTCCAACTGTGTTACACCTCCAGGAAAAACTGAGAAGTGGCTATCTGAAAGCCTGGAGCACGCGTCCTACACCAGTCCCAATATCTGGCTCCACAACTCGCCTGATTGTAACTCCATGGATTATTCTGTGTGGGATGCAGTGGAGAAAGACAAACACTACCACCTGTAACACCAAAAATGAGCTGATTGTCAGAATCAAACTGGTGTTCAGATGTCTCTTGAAGGACACCATAAGTACAGGTTTAGGTCCTTGTGAGGCTGTGTAGAAGGCTTGGGGTGACTTCTTCGAGTGAGCTGTATTTGGCAAAAGATCCTCTAGTCTAAGACATGCCATTTTGAATTTTTAGAATACATTAATTATTGGCCAAGATATGACGTTATTTTCTTTTCTTTTCTTTCCAGAAAGTGTCAACTTTGTCTTGAACACTTTGTAAAATAAAGCAGTTTCCCAAAATTGGAACAAATTCCGATGCTTTTAAGACTTAGTGGGGGCATAACTTCTTAAAATTAACATTTTTCGAAACCCATAATTTTAATCTTTAAAGTTCATGCAGTATTCAAATAGCATTGTGCTTTTAATTTAATTAATAATGTTTGAGGTATCTAATCTCTTGAAATTTTAAAAATTACTACTACATTCTCTCAATAATCTCCCATGAACGTACAATTGAACAATTAATATTTTTATACCATTGGATAAGCTTATATATATATATATATATATATATATATATAAATAAATTATTATTAATAAATGAATAAATATTTTTATATCCATAGACATATATATATATATATTTCACATTTTTATTTTATGCTCGTCAGTATGGAATTACGTAACCGCATCGCCGGTCAGACGAATCTAGGTATTATGGACCTTGGAATTCTAACCATCAGGCCATCGGTTTGATAACGCTTTTAACTGAGAAATGCCTTGTATATTAATGTAAACACAAGTAGTGTGATTCTAAAGAGGATTCAATCTTCCAAAGCGAGAAAATCACATATATAAGACAAATGTTATTAAATAACAGTTTTGTTTTATGAGGCATTTTTTTTTTTTTTTTCAAAATAGTCCATTTGGTATTCAGGTTAAATTGGTGTATATAAGTCCCGTAGGGTTCTTGTTCCATAATTTCGCAAGTACTTTCGATTTGATTCATCAAATCATGATCAGGCAAAGGTTAGTCTTTGTGTGTTTACATCCATTTTCTTTTTAGTTTTTAATGGTTAGTATTTACCAACTGTAGAATAGTATATATAGACGCTCGTTTATAATGATGAGATGTTGCAGAATATTTTTCTGGTTACAGATATTAATTTTGCACAGTTTAATAGATTCTTTATCATTGCTACTGCATATCGATGGGTACATTCACTTTTATAATTTAGTATACATGAGTTCACTGGTAGATTTTCTTTATAGAGAAAGGTGAGGAATGTATTGTTGATGATGTATGACCTCACGTATTCTAAATTATAAAAGTGAATGATCCCATTGATAGAAAATAGCAATGATAAAGAATTAAACCATGCAAAATTTGTCTCTTCAACCCGAAAAATTTGTGTCCATTTAACTCAGTTTCTATCTTTTCCTCCCAAGAACCATTCTTAACATTGTCTTTATTTTGTGTTGCATTTGTGGGGACAAACAGTTATTTTCCCACCTAAAACTGATGATGAGTACATATGTATATATATTTTTTTTCATGCACTCACCAATGAAGAAAAATCTTCAGTGAATAAGAAGTCCTGACTATCAAAGAAATTCTTCACCCAAGAAATAAAACCAACAATCCAAGAAAATATTGCTTATCTTTCATTTAGAAGCACAAATGAAGCATAATACTTGACTTTGGACTTAAAGTTTAATTCTAATTAGAAATAACTTTCTGGGCGCAAATTTAAAAACTTTAAAAATTACTTTTGCAAAAAGTTACATTTTAATTTTTTTAGTAAACTGTTTAACATCAGTAGTGTAAGCTCTATTTTCCACAGTTTTCACTATTGCAGTCGATGTTTTTAATTGTATTGCATATTTTAGGGTCCAACTTCCAATTATTAAGGAGTCCAAGAAGGGTCCTCAATAGAAAGAGAAAAAGGCAGCTTAGAGCATAATAAATAGAACTTCACTGGATCCATCCATACCTTCAATTATAAACCTCCCCCCTCCAACTAGCAAATATTGCTGGGGGGGGGGGGGGGGGGAGAGGTCGCATTCCCATAAAAGTATAACATTTCCCCCAAACGCACCATCTTATGCTATACTGACATACAAATATATCTCTTCTTCCCTCTCCAGTCTCTGGTGAAAGCAAAAACTATCACCACTCAGTCAGATGTTTAAGAGAAAGGAAAGAAAGACTTGGGAGAAAGTTCTTATGTTGTAGTGTGTAGTGATGAGCAGGGACTTCTTTAATATTTTCATTGACGGTAATTAAAGAGTTTGGGCTTTCTTTCGTAGAAAGACTTCTCTTTAGCCCACAACACACAAGAAAAACTAGTATTTTACTGACAACACTTTCAGAGTATAAGATATCAATTTTATGAAAATAAATTTATCATATTAAAATCTTAGAGAAAGGGGAGTGGGGCAGTTTACTAGTGCTCAATACATTAGCAGAGTTTTATAATAATAATAAATATGAATGCAATCATAGATTTCACCAAGTTAAATCCCAAAATGAATTACAACTTTATGTCATATTGGAACTTGTTCTAACTCCATGGTTTTCCCTGTCATTCAAATATACAATGTGTGTGTGCGTATGTGCAAAATCATTATTTACTTGCCTCCTCACGAGGACAAAGTTAGACACACCACATGGTCGTTTTTTTAATATTAGGGAAATCCAGCTACCCCAAAAAATAGCTCTCTGGATTCGGACAAACATAAAAATTGTCTGAGTCTGGAAGAATTATTTTGTGACCGAGAAAACAGATACTGCACTTTGATCCTAGCCAGAAGGCCGGGCAGAAATGCCTACAGATCGTCTATCTGTTGATCATTCTATCAAAATTCTAACCAACTTACAAGTAAAACTGTTTGGTGCACTTTCACACAATACAGCTGTCTGTGGATAACTATATTCTTTCTTTCTCTCTCTATATATATAAAATATATATATATATATATATATAACAATGTTAGCGTGTTATAGAAATCAATGTTAACAGAACATTCAAATAAGTTTCAATACAGGTTAAATTTTCAATGAATCTAAAGACACCATTGAAATTTTCCTTCGATTCTATCTAGGGTCACTAGGGCCAATTATTAGTTAGGTTCATAAAATAACTGAAATATATTAGAACCTACCGAGTGCTCAATTCTTTTTACACAGAACCATGCCTTACGCTAAGTAGCAACCCTTTATTCCCTTACTAGCGAGTTCAACTTACGAGTGGGGATATTGTATTTGAGATTGTCTTCTTTTTTCAGAAATAATGCTGCAAATGTGTGTATATGCAAAGAATGTGCATTTATGTGCATTAAATGCACATTCTTTACCTGAGAAGGGAAGTCAGAGAACAGTCACTACAACAATCGCATCCATCTGTGTGCTCGTTTAACTGCGGATTTTTAAGAAAGTGCGTTTATGTTGTATAAGTTTATCAGGTGCAGCTCGGCGTGCATGTGCGTGTGGCATATACACACCAATCGACCCACACGCACACATTCCTATATTGTGTGCACGGACCCATGCGCTTATCCTTTCTCTCGGGTGTGTACTCGCATTAAACGTAAACGTATATACAATCTGCCAGTCTCCGTCCCTTCTTTCTCTGTCTCCCTAAAAAGGCGAGCTTTTAATGCGATGTATAGGTTTTGTCTACACTGACACAAGCCTCGATTACAAAGGGGTGCGAGGAGGAGGGGGGGGGGGCAACAAATGATTTATTTTATTTGTCGACAACATTATTTTAAAAAAAATGTTTTCATTTTAAATAACAATATATATATATTTTTTAAGTATTTGCAACGACTAATCTTAAACTATTATAACCTCAAAAAGCGAAATAAAATTTTAAAAAGAAAAGTTATTTTATTCAATTCGTATACAAACATTTTTTTTTTTTTTTTTAATTTCAATCATTTTATTTTTCGGCTCTAATAAGGGCCAAAATCATTTATTCAAAATATTTTTGTCTTGTGAAGACTTAATTATTCAAAACTTTTTCAAAATGACAATTCAGAGTTACAACTTTTCGGTTAGTGAATTCGATTTTTATACCAACTAAATTCGAAATCGGTTAATTTTATTTTAAAAAAAAGATTAAACATTGTTGTGTAAATGGACTTTTTTTTTTAACCTTGACCTTGTAATTAAAAAATATAAGTTAATAAGGCAATTATTATAATCCATTCAATTAACATGTTAACTACACTGCATCGGTTCTGTCCTCGGTCAGTGAACGCGAAATCCTTCTAGACTAAGATTTTTATAAATTTTGTCCTAATCTAGAGTGCCCATTTTGGGGAAGCTGGATTTCCCCACATTAAAAACCGACCTTATGTCTAACTGTCTTCGTGGGGAGACAAGAAAATAGAGAAATAAAGAATTTAATCTTTATTTTGTCGATTCTGTTCAGTGTTTACAGTTTAATATACAATTTTTGTTGTTATTGATGTTTATTCATTGATGATCGAGTAAAAACAAACGTGTGTGTGAGGGGAGGAGAGAGGTGAGTACTGTTTAGTATGTGTGCGTGTGAGAAAAAGAGAGAAAAAAAAACAGAACATGTGTTGTGCCAGAATGTGCTTGTGTGTGTGTGTGTGTGCGTGTGTGCCACAGTTTGAGACAGAAAGAGGAAGAACGTATGTATTGTGTAATGATGATGTGCATTTATGTCTATATATGTGTATGTGTAACAGGGAAAACACGCGTGTGTCGGAACGCACGTTTCTTGTGTCTGTGATAGAAAACAGCTTGTACTTGTGCTTTCGTTTCATTTTACTTCAGTCGAAGTTCTCAGTACTCAAGGGGTCCTTTCCTGGATCTAACACTTGATCGCTATATAAGATACATAGATATTCAAATATTCGATTAAAATTCTCTTTACCTGTCAAACGTTGAGTTAGTAAAGAAGTTAAGAACATTAATTTTCTTCTCCCCAATTGACCAATAAACTCTGTTATAGTATATCTTTCTTGTGATCTCTTGGTCTTATCGGATTCCAGGACAAGAATTCATCTAGTCTGGTGGAGTATCAAGCTAAGCTCTGTTACTTGAGGTAACATTACTTGAACAATGTGCACCATTGTCGAGGGGATCTCATTTGGGCTTCAAATACTATGTTATTTTGAATATTTGATCAGGGTTTATTTGTAGGGGGGGGGAGTATCCTCATGTCAGGTTATCCTGACAAACCCTTGTCCAAAGAGACCGAAGACACTCGAGGATGGTGTCTAGTAGGTAATTTATGTGCGCGTGCGTGTCACAACATGCGTGTTTGTGCATTTATGTATGTGTGAGAGCACGTGCATATGCTTGTGTGTGAGTCTCTTGAATTACCATAGAGAACAAACCCGACCGACTAACTACTCCAGTCTGAATAATACTACAACAACAAGTATGATTAACCCATTTTTTTCTTTGTGCCACTAAACACGGACAACAACGACTCAGTTTGTTTTTTGGGGTTTTTGTTTTTTTCTTTTTTCTTTTTGTTTTTTGTATTTTATTTACTTAATTTTAATAAAATTAACAGTAGTAATGCTAAGAATGCCTTGCATGCCTCGGGTTTGTTTAGTTGTTTTAAGTTATTATTTTTTTTTAAATCTCTTTAAATGATTGTCGGTCAAAATCTGCATTAATAAAACTATCAGACAAGATCTCGCGTGCGTGTGCTTTTCGCCAATACGTAACTTTTATAAATACACATTGAATTTGTTTTATTATTTACTACTATTAATCGAATATTTATTGAAATTTAAAATAAAATAAGGAAAAACTTGAAACGATTTTTATTCTATTTTTATGCAAATATGATATTTTAAAATAAAATTTTGATATAAAAAGAAAACAACTTTACGATGATATTTATAGAATAAATAATATTAAATGATAACAGAATTAAAAACCTGAAGAAAAAAAGTCCAATTATATAATTTATATATATATATATATATATATATATATATATATATATATATATATATATATATATATATATATATATATATATATATAATTGGAACTGTTTAATTTCAAACTCAAAGTTTGCGTAAAGAATTTTGTTATTTTAATGTCATCAAAAGAAAAAAGAAAAAGTGGGTGAGGATAAAAGCAAAGATGAATTATTAAAGAATGCAATATAGCAGGGAGACCCGGCGTTTCCTGAGATCGAATGATGACGCCTATATTCTTTTTCGCTCCGCTCATAGCACCATTTTTTTTTCATTCTTATTTTTTACATTTTATAAAATTCATTCTTTAGAGTGTGGCGTAAGGGTGCTCAGCATTGACTGTGGGGGTGGGGGGTAAAATGACATTAATTGAAATAAATTTCGAGGCGTTTCCCCAGAAATCTATGAGAAACCCCGTGCATTCCTGTTCAAAGTCATGAACTCCTTATTAACATTTGATGAAAATAAAAGGCGCTACTTTTAAAAGTTGAACGGGAATTTATCATTATTATTATTTAAATAAATGATTTTTAAACAGTATAAAAGTATAACTAATTATCGCTAGGGTAATGTTTCAATCTCTATAAAACTATTAGATGTACTTTCAATTTTTTAATTAAAAAAGAATTTGCTCTCAATTTTAAAGCCAGTTTAAATGAATCCATTTTTTTTTTCAAATTTCTAAGGGTCACGACGTAATTCATTCATTTTTTTTTTCAACTATTAACAAAAGTTTTTACGAAGAGACCGAAATGCACTCTGGTGGATTTAGAAAAAAGATAATTTTAGTATTTTACGCCATTGCATTTTTATAGTAATATATAACTCACATAGAGGCGAGAAACACAATCATATACAGACATACGAGAAGTGGTCACAAAATGTTATTAAAATAGAGATATGAATATTGAAGTTCGTTATTTTCTGATGCTTTGCTGTTTTGAAATCTAGATCTTACGCCCCCCGCCCCCAAAAAAAAAAGTTCAAGAAGAGGGAATACTTTCCGTTAATTTAATGTCCCCCCCACCCCCCACGGAAGAAAGAGTTTTTGAATCCGAACCGCAACCCAATCGGAACAAAAGGGGAAGAAGAAAGCAGACTACAAAGACAAAAAAATTCCAAGTATTTTTTAACTTTCGTTTTTGTTTTTTTAATAAACAAAGAGAAAGAAACTTTTCTCTTGAAATCTTTCTCACGTGGTCCGTTTTGTTGTTGCGTATCAAATCGCTAAATACATTTATTAAAATGTTGACAGAATCATTATTTTACGTTAGACTAAAAAAAACATCTGAATTTTTTAATTATCTGATTTTTTTATCGTTTCCAAAACTTATTATATCTGATATTAGTTTTCTTCGATCTGAAAAGTTGTCATCAATGCATATTCTAAAAGTGGGTATATTAACTAATCTCTTGTAGTATAGTTAGAGAAATCGGCTATTTTTTACAATAGTTAACAGGAAAAAAGGTTAAAGAAACAAAAAACAAATTGGCAACAAATAAATGTTACCAAAGGCAAGAACAGTTACTTTCCTATCTACCTGGGTATTTCTTTTTGTGTTTTAAAGTATTTTAATGTTTTGTTTTTTTTTAATATTTTTAAATTGCATTTTAATAATCCGATAAAACTACGATGGATTTTATCTTATTTAATAATTGTTGACGGCTTCTCTCCGGAATTTGCCGAAAACCTTTTCTCTGTTAACTCGATTGTTAAGAAATAGTCGACAGATACCTGTTCCAAACGCCTTAAAATTTACTTTGGAACATTTGTTGATTATTCCGTTAAAAGAATAATTTTCATTACTAACTCTAAGTCCTAGTAAGAAGCTCTACACCCCCACCCCCATAACACCATACGTAATCACCGTCGGACATTGTTAGTAAGATCAGATTAAGAATGTTTACAGATGGAATTAAAAAATAATGGTAAAAAAAGAGAGATTAAAAGAGCATTTTTGGGAACTATCAGATGAAATATTTAAGAGAATTTGATCTGTACATTCATATTGTTTTAAGTGTACATTCGCTGTGCAATGTTCTTTTATCTTAAAGGATGAATTGAAAAGATTATTAAAAAGGAAGACGATCAAATAGGGATAACTAACAAACAAGAAAAAGAAATCGATTAAAAGTCACTTTTAAGATCATTCTCATTTTGGAATGCCATGTTGAGAAGACAAGACGGAAATAATTACAAAAAAAAAAATAAATAAATAAAAAACAGCAAATATCTATATCGATAAAATTGTGTGACCACTTATCGTGTGTCTGTATGTGTGTTTCTCATCTCTACGTGACTTCCGCATTGTTTTATTTACTATTAATAGATTATTCATCGAAATTTAAAATGCAATAGCGTAAAGTATTAAAAACAAATTTTTTTAAACTCTTATTAAAAAATAATTCAATTACTAAATTAAATCCATCAGAATGCATTTCGTTATCTTCGTAAACAAATTTGAAATTATCTATTCTAATCTTACATTACTTCGTGAAGTCATTTAAACTGGCTGTACAATTCTGACAAAAATTTAATCAAAAGATTGAACATTTTATAAAGATTGAAACAACATAACAAAATTAGTTATAGTTTATAAAAATTTGGTTCAATTAATAATTTAATGACCAAAGAATACCATAATAATAAAATTTACGCCGAGTTTTACACAATGTTTATTGAGCGTCTTTTTGACATACATTATATTAGCTTCGGTAAGGAGCGAAATATATGGCGAGAAACTTGCCATGCACGTCGAGGTCGAAATAAAATTTTAAGTAAACGTTCTAACCCCAGGAGGTCTTTCTCCCAGAGAAAGCACTACACCATTTAATGCCACTGCGGCCAAGAAGGAGGGCGTCCATGCTGATTGATTGGGTACATGGATAACCGAGAAAATGAACTATTGTTATATCACGCACCTCCAGACACTATCCCCACCCCCGCCCCGAAAAAAAGTGTTTCAGCAGCGAGAGTGCCCCCACTCCTTAACGTTAAGTTGGGTCAGACTTGTTCACGACGGGAGGCGAGTACTACGCACCGAATGTGCCTGTGTATCGGTCGAATTTTGACGGCTAAGTGTTTGAGCGAGGAAAGAAAGAGAGGGTGGGGGTGACCGACGCACGAGTTGTTTGTTAAAATCCCGCTCTGGTCAGAAGAAGTTTTAACAAGAAAAAGGGGTGAACATCTTAGAAGACAAATTCTCATACTTTACATTGAGAAAACTTTTTTTTTAAATGTCGATTGCACTTGCGTTTTTTGGCATTATTAATCAAATCAATTAATTGCGTTTTGTGAAGCCAAGTGTTCGACTAATTAATTAATGTAAAGATGACAACATGCAGTTAAGACATGACTAAATAACGTTATAATAAATTCGTCTTGTTGGCATGACAACGTATAAAATGTTAAAGGAGAAACTTGTAGCTTCTTTCGTGTGGCTTTCTGCGGCCAGAAATGGAAAATTATTAACAAAAACAAAAAGAGTCAAGTTATGTACTTATAATATAATAATTAGAAGGTTCTCTGTCTCTCCGTCAGCGGAAATTTTCCTAAACGTAAGAAATTTATTTTACATAAATAAATAAACAATAAAGAAACTTGACGCTGACACTGAATTGAAACTGCAACCCCGAGGCCTGCAGTCTTAATCGTTACTGACTGAACTTATGAAAGTCTTTCAAATTAATTCACTTAAACAATTCACTGAACCCGCTCGATTGACTGTGAAACTCTTAAATCACAGGAGGAAGAGATGTGGCAGCCTAGCTAAAATATACGACCGCAGGGAGGATATTTTATGCTAGTCGACTCATAAATATAAGGGAGATTTTCTGTGTCTGTCTGCCAGTCACAATTTTTTAAAGAAATATCTTAACTTCTTTTAGAAATGGAAAATATTGCTGCATTAATACTAAATAATACATTCCCAACAAATAAAGCGGATGCCATGATCGGAAATCGAAACCGAAACCTTGAGATCATCAGCCTGATGTTCTACGAACTGAGCGATTTAGATTTTCTTATAGATCTTAAAACATTACCTGAACAAAATAATTATAGCTTTGACGTGACGTCATAGATTTGTGATTTACGTAATGTTTCAAAACATGAATGAAACATAAGCGATAATAAAAAAAATTAATTAACGGTTAAACATTATCAATAGCGTTGGAAATTCTTGTAATAGTCCAAAGCAATTTATTTTGCTTTAACTCCGTATTGGCGTTAAAAACTATTTAATATATAATAGAATGTGGGCCCGTATATCAGTCGGCAGCCATTTTGAGTGAAAAAAATTCAAATTTACCAATTTACTTTAATAGTAAAGTGAGTAAAATCCTATTTCAGTCATCCAAATTTAGAGTGAAATGGTTTTCCTGATTTTCAAAAAAAAATTTTTTTTTTTACTGCAACAGAAATTAGGAACTCGTGATTTCTGGAAAATCTACAATAGTGTGTTGAATAATGGGCAATCAACAATTCCCCTGCTATAAAACCACCATGAAGTTGCCTGCACAGCATCTGATAAGGGTGAACTGCTTGCTCAACGGTTTGCCTTGCCCTCCACAAATCACACCCTCCCAAACTTTCTACTGCTGACTGAAGCCTCACTTGATGATCTGGTCATCACACCTTCCCAAGTTCAAGATATCATAAAAAGCTTTGACACCTCTGAAGCATGTGAGCCTGATCTTATCCTTGCTATTGTCTTAAAGAAATGCTCTGCTGAACTGCCCCTGTCCTCTCTAAACTACAACAAATGCCTTGCCGAATCTTGCTTCCCTGACAGTTGGAAAATTGCCTCTTTAGTACCAATGTTCAAGAATTCTGGTGAAAGAACTGATCCACAAAATTATCGCCCCATCTTTGAATCGCTAAAGTCTTTGAATCACTAATCAATCTAGCGATAGTCCACCATCTCATTAAAGCTAAACTTCTTTCTGACCAACAGTATGTATTTAGGCGAGTCTGTTCTGATATTCTAACAGTCATCTCAGAACGCATATATCATACATTGGATAAAGCTGATAAAGCTAGGGTAGAAGCGCTTGATATATCCAAGGTTTTTGACAGGGTTTGGCATGAAGGTCTTCTTATGAAAATTAAACTGTACGGTACTGGACAGATATTTAGTATAATCAGATCCTTTTTAGCTAAAAGAAAGATCCAGGTTGTCCTTGATAGTTGTACATCTAAACAACATACCATTAATGCGGATGTGCCTCAGAGATCGATCCTTGGCCTATTATTATTCCTGATTTTTATAAACGACCTCCCTGATGAAATTGTGCCCCAGATTGGTATATTTGCTGATTACACCATGCTCTACCAGACATATAGGAAAAACGAACGCATGCATATAAAAGGCAATGGTTGAATCCTTAGAAAATGACCTCCAGTCCGTGGTGGAATGGGGACATAAGTGGATGGTAACACTGGATGCTACTAAGACAAAGCTCCTTTCCTTTAACAATTATAAGAAACCTTTTCAACCACCGATTGCCATGACTAATAGCACCCTACCTGAGAGTTCGTCATTCAAACTACTAGTGTTTACATTCACAAATAACATGTCTTGGAACAAATACATAGACATTGCCAAGGCTGCTGCAATGAAGGTGGGCTCCCTCTACCGAGCTAGAAAATTACTCACACCAGCCAGTATCCTATATCGCTACAAAGCCACCATTTGCCCATGCATGGAGTATTGCTGTCATATCTGGGCTGGTGCACCAAACACTAGTCTCTCCCTCTTGGACATGCCCACCCTCCCAAAGAGTCTAATCTAATA
The DNA here is from genome assembly GCA_963556195.1 of Sepiola atlantica. Classification (NCBI taxonomy): domain Eukaryota; kingdom Metazoa; phylum Mollusca; class Cephalopoda; order Sepiida; family Sepiolidae; genus Sepiola; species Sepiola atlantica. Next base: position 56,356,626 of record OY744519.1, read on the forward strand.
GGCCCCTCACTATCAAGCATGCTTTAGCCTCTGTCCCATTACTGCAATGTTGCATTCCTGTGCTTGTTTTACAAGTACTTTAATGGAATATACTCCAACGAATGTGCTGCACTGGTGGCCTCTCTACATACCCCTCCCCCCGATAAACCCGTCAATCAGCAAGATCCCACCCCTTCACTGTCGAGGTCCCCAAATGTCGAAAGCTTTCTACTCTAATAGCTTCTTTCCTCATTCTGCTAGCCTTTGGAATTCCCTTCCTGCTTCATGATAAATTTTTTTGCATTAAATAAATACTACACTTTGATCCTAGTCAAAAGATCGGATAAAAATGTCTTTATTTCCTACGAGGGCAAAATTAGACACAAGGTCGGATTTTAATGTGAGGAAAATCTTGCTCCCAAAATGGGGTGCTTTGGGATGAAAATAAAAATTGCTTCAGTCTAGAAAAATTTCTCTTACTGTTACCAAGAAAAGAACTTTGATACTAGACAGAAAACTGAGAAAGCGTAGCAGTCATAAAGAAAGGCCTATTTTCTCCCTCTGAAAAATGTCCCTGTTAAGTAATCTGGTTACACACTGACCAATCAGCTTGCAAGGCGCATTGATTCAATCTGTCCGCTGAAGAACTACTTCAGCCCCTGTGGGAATCATGGTCGGTCAGCACTAGGACCCTTGACAGCAATCTCCTTCCCCGATCCACTGGACGTTACAGCACCTACTATCTTCGACTGAAGATATCTGTTGACAGACCTTCTTCGGCAGCCCAAAGAACTTTCTTCACTTGGACATTGTCCAACTTCTTTTACCTATACCATACGGTGTAGCTAACTTTATTTAATAAACCCATTATTTTGTCTTTATAAAAAAGGTTTTGTTTTTCCTTTCATGTGACGGTTTCATGACTTAAGCATAATATAGGGAGTTAGGATAATCCCTTATAAAAGTGGCACAAAGTCTTTAAGTTCACTTATTTTTCCCCTAAAATTTCACTTGATTTTTTAGTAATATTTATTTAATTTAGAACTAGCTCTACCTACCAGCGTTTACTTTCATTCTTGTTTCACTTCTAGACTACAACAATTTTTATTTATGTTGTTAATCTGCAAAATATAATGAATGTTTGTGGATCTTCATCACATTAAGAATTGACATTGTGTCTAACTATTATCGCATGTAGAACCAAGTAAACTTGATTGGACAGAATTTGAGAAATCCTGTAAACATTGCTGTGTCATTATTTATTTTTTTATTCGCTATTTTTAACATGGTTCACCCCAAACAAGGCAGGCTGCCACTATAGACGTAAGGGGCTACTGAGAAAAAAGAAAAGGGGAAAAGATTGGGGGGGGGGGCAGCCTAAATTGGGATCTGCGCAGCTAGATGTCTGTTTACATTAGTTTTAAATTTCTACATGTCAGTACTGTCGGGGAAACAGGGGGCAGGGAGGGAATTCCAGAGGCCAGCAGCATGAGGAAAGAAGCTATTTGAGTAGAAGGCTCTCCGGCATCTGGGGACCTCCACAGTGAATGAATGCGATTTAGTTGATTGTCGAGGTAGTCTAGTGAATTTACGTTGAGGGGGCACCAGAGTAGCCAATTCATCGGAGCATAATTCATAAGGATGCTACATTGCGGCGATGGGACAGGGACTGGAGCTTGGTTGACAGTGAGGGACCTATTAGGTTGGCAACTCTTTTTTGGACCTTGTCAAGGAGGAAGAGACTAGTAAATGATGCACCAGCTCAGATGTGGCAACAATACTCCATGCATGGGCGGATGGTGGCTTTGTAGAGATACAGGATAATGTCAGGTGTGAGGAGTTTACTAGCACAGTAGAGGGAGCCAACCTTCTTTGCGGCAGCCTTGGCTATGTCTTCAATGTTTACCATGAAATATATTTTTTCTTATTGAAAATAAAATGTTGAATGTTTTGAAAATTAAAATTGTACAATGATAAATTCTAATTGTGCTTACATACTTTGTGTATGTTTGAAATCGGTTTTTAGTATTTGTAAAATACGAAAATAATAAATCATCAGTGAAAAGATATATATCAATAATAGTTTATGATGTGAAATATGCAAGTATTAATCATGTTTTAAGAAAATATGAAATTACTTACATACACGAAAGAATATTGTTGTCAGATAGCTGAAAGAATAATGTGTTCGTTTATGAATGTAGCTAATACATAACACGTAGAATATCAATTCCGGTATTCTGTCAATGTTGTAAAGTGAGTGCTGATTGGGTTGTTTTTGTAATATGAAACCGGTCTTTGCAAGCGTAGTTCCTTGTGAAATAATTTCACCAGTGAAATGAGTTACGTGGCAGGACTGAAATGATAGGGGGAAATAAGTTTGCTACCCTCTCAGTCAAATACGTTTTTGGGAGAGTAAGATTTGGGGGTCTCAAAGTAGTTTTTAATGTATGATGATTGAATTTATTGAAAGTTTCTGTAAACATGCTCGAGTGAAGTTTATGAAGGAAGGTGAGAGTTTCTTAGTGTAGGGTGTATTGTTATTGTCACTTTTAATCCATGGTTAGAGACATCTTCGGAAATGGGAGATTAAAAGTGCCTGTAACAAATTAATAGATAATAAATCTTACAATCAGTATTGACATGTGAAACATATAGGTAGATAGTAAAGTAAATTTTCTTGCGTTTGGTAATAGTTATTTGATATGTTTTTTCATCTTTTTTTCGTTGTTAACTATAATACACTTTGCACAAATTCTTTTCAAAGCAATTCGGCAATAATACATTACATATTGTTAACAAGGAAAAAAAGGGATTAAAAAAAAATTCAACATAAGTCACTTTTATACATACCTGCATAAATTATTTTTTGTTTTAAAGTTTTTGAATTTAAGATTTCGTTCAAATAGTCTTTCGTTAGAGTAAGAATCCGAAGTGGCAGATGGATTCTTTGACGCACATCACCGCAGTGTGATTGATAAGTTTTGTATTTTGAGATGAAAAAAGAAACAAATATACAACAAATAACTGTTCCCAATGCAATAAAATGTACTTTACTCCCTCATTGAAATAAGAAAATGACAAAAAAGTAATCAGACTTCGGTTATTTTCGGAAAGTGGTGCCATCCATCTTGGATTCTGACTAACTATAAAGACGATTTGAACGAAATCTAAGACTTTAAAACAAAAAAAAATATGCAGGTAGGTAGAAAAGAAACTTTTATTGCCTTGTGTTACAGTTATTTGTTGATTATTTGTTTTTGTTCTGTTTTTTTCACACATACCATTTTTTTTCGTGTTAACTATAATGCACTATTCCCTCTCTCAACAAAAAATTAAAATGGCTAGATTGTTTACGGAGAAACCGAAATGCATTCTGGTAGACTTAACATATTTTTCATAGGATTTTTATAAATGCCTGTTAGTACTTTACACTATTGCATTTTTGATTTCAATAAATAATTGATTAATAATATAATAAATAAAAATGTGTAAGTCACGCAGAACGAGAAACACACACGAAGTAGTCACAATTTTACTAATATAGAAATCAAACTTTTAATGTCTTAAAAAAGCAAAACAATGTTGAAAATTTAATGTTTAAAGTATCAACAGGCAAGACGTATCTGAATATATTTATTTATTTACAATCATTCTTAAAACATTGCAACAATAGGCTAAAAAATTAAATTGAAGAAATTCTTTTGAAAATGAAACATTTCCTCCTGGTTTTCCGGTAAAAATGTCAGGATTTTTTAAGGAGCAACAGAAATATCTTGGCTTAAAATAAACACAGGAAATAAAGCTAAATTGTTTTTGTTGTTTTTTTGGTTTTTTTTGCACTTGTGCAGTTTTGTAAATAGCGGCAGATAACCCACATGAAGTACCGATCAATAGATTAAAACATTTTAATAAATTTATTTATTTAATAAAATATAGTTTCTGAAAGAAAAACATTCAAATAAAATAAAGTTTATTTTCAACAAAGTAACATTTTGGCCAAGACATTGTAATAAAATATAATTTCTGAAATTGACAGTGATTTGATTTTTTTTTTATAATTTAAAATGTTATAAAACGAACATAAGAATAATAAAACTATATTTTTAGATTCCCTGAACTTCAATTTCTTCTTAAGACCCATTAAGCTAAAGCCATAAAATTCAGACATTTTTTAAGGTTTAGGGTAATCCGGCATCAAAACCAAGACCTCCAAAAATAGAATTTGCACATTTAGCGTTTGTAAGTATGGATGTTCGTAAAGACACTAATCCGAATATTGGTAAATCTCGGTAAAAATCCAAATCTAGGTAAACACATAAGTAAAAGTTAATAGGAAATATTTAACAGTGAAAATAACTTTTTTTAATGTAATATTAAATAAATACATTACATAAAGTTAATATCATGGAATTCTTTTCATTTTTACAAATACTCAAATGAATGTTTGTTTTTTGTTACATACGTTTCTTTTTTTTTTAATATTAAAAAAAGTTTTTAAAAATTAACGTCATGGAAATTTTATATTTTGTAATTAGAAATTCAGTAATCTTATTAAAAAATTTTTTTTTTTAATGGAAATCGCTCCAGACAAGGCATGAAGCTAACAAGAACGAAATATGATTATCGCAAAGACAGGAGATGCCTATTGGCCTTAGTCTTGAAAAGACTAAAACTATAGGTAGGAGGAAAACAGTCAGCAGGAAGAGAGTTCCACAAACCTGCAGTTCTTGGAAAGAAGCTACTGGAATAGGAAGCTATATTAAAATGAGGTATCAAAACAGCGAATTGATGGAGACCACTATACCAAGCAGTCAAACGAGCTGGAACAAAAGAAGCAGGGAATAGATCACATAATTCTGAAGCACACATGCCATAATAGTATTTATAGAAAAGACTGAGACTAGCAACATCACGTCTGTGAGAGAGAGAGGGTGCAGAGAAGAAGAAAGGGTATGAACCATCAAATTACAGATACGTTGCACCTCAAATGGGACAGAGATTTACCAGCCCAAATATAACAACAGTACTCCATACATGGTCTGATAGTAGATTTGTAGAGATAGAGAATAGCTTCAAAATAGTCTAAAAAGTCTGTTTTTTTGTTTCTGATTATTGTTTTTTGGACATCCATACTTACAAAAACTAAACGTACAAATTCTACTTTTGGAGGTCTCGCTTTTGATGCCGGCTTACCAGGTTTAGTTTCATATCTTGACTTTAATTTTTGTAAAGGGACATAAAAGTGATGCAAAACTTCTGTCTGGTGAATTAATTTCACCTGTCCTGGGTCGGTTAATCTAATAATATTAGATACGTGCAAAAATGGCCGTCACTTGTACTGACTATAGTTCTTAAAAGTATCTTTTCTTAATTTTTTAAAGTAGCTTTCATTAACTTTTGATTGTGTTTGAAAAATAAAAGCAGTAAGTTAATATTTAAAAGGAAACAAATGTATATTTACATGTTAAAAAAAAATTGAATGAAAAATGTTATCAAAACGGCTAAAAAAACCAAAAATCAGTTAAAACTGCAGATTCAATAAAACATGTTTAAAATTTGCTGGAAAGATAAATATCAGTTTTCTGGAACTGTTTCAAAGATAATTATTACATTAAACTTTTTAAAAAAATGTACGTTTTTAATTTGTTTATGATTATGACACATGAACGTTTTAGAGTTAAAATCAATTTAATACATTTTAACATTTTCTTCGTCTTGAGCGATATAAAAACAATCATGACTTTATGAGCAATATAAATAACTTGAACGACCAGGAACGTAAACGTACGAAGTAGTGAATTATAAAAATAATTTATTTAAAAAATTAAAGTATTTATAAAAATATTTGTTTCACAACCTTTTTTTTTTGTAATATCATATATTATATCATAGATAATTATAAACACTTTGCCGCATTCTAGGAGCATTATTAAATACTTCTGGGAATTATTAAAATTGCTTTCTGGGATAATGAAAGTGCTTACTTCGTTTCAGGTAACGTAAATTCAGCTTGCCTTTTACATAATAACTTACTTCCGGTTCAAGTATGACGCCATCATGTAAAAACTTCTATTATGCTAGCATCTTTACTCATTTTAAACGTGTTTTGCTACAGATTTCACGCGTAATACTAAATAGAGTTTAACTCGAAATGATTCCTCATTCAATACTGGGTATAAAAAATACCCAGAAATATTAATTCAATTCTCGAATAGCGAAAAAGACACGCGTGAAGTTGTCTTATAATGTGGTGTTTATGTATCGTAGGGCCGAAAAAAAATTTTTTTTAGCTTTAATTCTGAAGAGTCAAATAAGGGGGAGATAACTCAAAGTTTTCAACCACAGTTTTACCGTAGAATGGATTTTAACACTCTGAATTTGCAATATATTTTATATTGAACCAGAGATAATGCCAAACAATGCCAAACTAATAGACTTCTTGCAAGCGCAAAGATTAATTTTCGAACAAATTGCTGAATTTTACCCAGTGTAACATTTTATTTCCCTTGTTTCATGTTTTTTTTCACTTCAATTAACGTATCTTTCTATTTTTTCTTCTTTGATAGTTAATTTATTTGAATAAATCATTTCATTTTTCATTAATGCCGAATACCATAAAGCGCTGTGATTGTTTTATTCCTAAAGTATCCTTTTATGTATAGATGTTTTAACTTTATTTTACATTAATTACAATAGTAAAATCCATTTCAAGATAACTCAAAGTTTTCAACCACGGTTTAACTCCCCCTAATTTGATTCTTTAAAATTAAAGACAAAATTTTTTTTTCAACCCTACGATACATAACCACCTATGTTATCAATTTAAATTTCAGATTAAAAAAAAAATTATTTAAACAAAATTTTCAATTAAATAAAAAATAGTTGTAACAGGAGTAGAAGTGTATTAGTTATAACAATCAACGAAGTTTTTTATATATATATAAAATACAATTATTGCATTCACTTTCTAAGGTAGAAAAGAAAAAAAAAATGATAGGTAAAAAATGTTTACCCATAATTTTTTTTTTTACTAAAAATATAATCTGCGTTTTTAAAATAAATGTTGGTTTCCACAAAAATGTAGAAAAATATTCATGTCCGTTATTTTGAAAATGAAAATTTTTTTTAAAAGGGCAAGTGTGTGTGTGTCGGGGGTGGGGGTAAACAGCGTCATAAAACATTTTAAATATAAGTAAATTGTACAAAATTGCGACAAAAATAAAAATGCGTTCGTTTTTGTTTTTGGATTTAATTTGTCGGTCCTTATATAGATAAGTCCCATGGCTGCCCATATTGGCTCGATAAAATCCTTAAATTACAACAACAAAAAGGCAACCACACAAAATGAAACCAAAGTTTCTGAAACGGAAAATGAAAAAAAAAAAACTTATTTATGTATATTGCATTTTGTTTCTGTAAATTGTTGTTTATTATAATTTTTGTTGTTGTTGTATTTCTTTCCTAGAGTTTTTCTGGCACTTTCACAGATTAAGACCCACGTTAACTTTGACCCTAACCCTAACGACGGGGTAAAAGTTAGCGTGGGTTCTGATCTGTGAAAGCACGGTTTTTCTTTTTTATCATGTGGACAGTTTGTTTTTATTATTTATTTGGTTTCGGCGTGGTTTGTTGTAGCTTTCGTGTCTTGTCAACGAAATCCAAGTAATGGTTCACAATTCCAACAGTTCGAATTTGAATAAGAAAAAATAATAAAACGCGTGCGGAGAGACGTTAAAATGCGAAAGGTGGGGGGGGGGAGAAAAGAAATGAAAAAATATGGATGAAGTGTAGTAAAAAAGAAAAGTTACTGGAACCGGGATCGCAGTGGTGCAATATATTGCATTGTTTCAGTGCGGGTTTTGCCAAATGTTAAGGAATAAGATCCGAGTCTGAGGATTATGTTAGATGGTGATGAGACAAGTATTATAGCCCTTTCGATGCACTTACGACGTGGGAGAGAATATTCTTGAAGAGGGTGCAGTTTACAATTTTGACTTTACAAATTGCACCCTCCTCAAAACCGAATACTCTCTCCCACGTCGAAAGTGCTATAATACTTCTCTCATCATCATCTAACATAAACCTCAGATTCGGATCTTATTCCTTAAGCAAACATCTGGCAAAAACCGCACTGACACAATGTAATATATTATTGCACCACTGCAATCCCGTTTTTTTTTTGTTTTGTTTTTTTAACATAATTCACCTCAAACAAGACAAGTTGCCACTGTAGACGTAAGAGGCTACTGAGAATTAAGGTGGAAGATTTGGGTGATATCCTGAATTGGGAACTGTGAAGCGAGATATCTGTTTACATTAGTTTAAAACTTCATGTCAGTACAGTCGTGGAAACAGGGAGCAGGGAGGGAGTTCCAGAGGCAGGCAGCATGAGAAAAGAAGCTATTGGAGTAGAAGGCTCTCTGGCATCTGGGGACCTCCACAGTGAATTGATGGGATTTAGCTGATTGTCGGGTTGGTCTAGTGTATTTAGGTCGAGGGGACACTAGAGCAGCAAGTTCATCGGAGCATAATCCATTGAAGTACTTGTAAAACAAACACAAAGATGCTACATTGCGACGATGGGACAGGGGCTGGAGCTTGGTTGATAGTGAGGGACCTATTAAGTTGGCTATTTTTGGAGGGGACCTTGTCTAAGAAAGAGAGACTAGTGGATGATGCACCAGCCCAAATGTGGCAACAATACTCTATGCATGGGCGGATGGTGGCTTTGTAGAGATAGAGGATAATGTCAGGTGCGAGAAGTTTACTAGCACGGTAGAGGGAGCCCACATTCTTTGCAGAAACCTTGGCAATGTCTTCAATGTATTTGTTCCAATTCATGTTATCTGTGAAAGTTAGGTTGAGGAGTTTGAATGTTGAACTCTCAGGTAGGGTGTTATTTGCCATGGCAATCGGTGATTAAAGAAGTTTCTTGTAGGAAAGCAACTTTATCTTTGCGGCATTAAAAGTTACCAACCATTTATGGCCCAAATCCACTACGGCCTGGAGGTCATTTTCTAAGGATTCAGCCATTGCCTTGGATATGTACGCGTCCGTTTTGCCTACCTGACGAGAGTAGAGCGTGGTGTTGTCAGCAAATATACCTATCTCAGACTCAATGTAATCAGGGAGGTCATTTATGTAAATCAAGAACAATAAAGGTCCAAGGATGGATCCCTGGGGTACACCAGCATTTATGTCATGTTGCTTTGATGAACGGCTATCGAGGACAACCGGGATTTTTTTTTTGGTTAGGAAGGATCTAATTATATTAAATATTTGTCCAGTAATACCATATCAGTGAATTTTTAGGAGAAGCCCTTCATACCAGACCTTGTCAAAGGCTTAGGATATATCAAGTGCTACTGCCCTAGCTTCACCTGCCTTATCAAGTGTATGATATATGCGTTCAGAGATGACCATTAGGATATCCGCAGTAGATCGTATTTGTCTAAATCCATACTGGTGGTCAGAAAGAAGTTTAGCATTAACTAGGTGTCGGACTATCGCTAGATTGATTATAGATTCAAAGATTTTAGCAAAGATCGGGAGTAAACTGATTGGGCAGTAGTTTTGAGGATCAGTTCTATCACCAGATTCTTGAAGACTTGTACAACAGAGGCAATTTTCCAGTTATCAGGGAAGCAAGATTCAGCAAAGCATTTGTTGTAGAGTTTGGAGAGGACAGAGGCCAGTTCAGCAGATCATTTCTTTATTACTATTACAGGTATAAGATCAGGCCCACAAGCTTTGGAGGCGTCAAGGTTTTTTATGATGTCCTTGAGATGGGGTGATAACCAGGTTTTCAAGTGTGGCTATCAGTCCGCAATGGGAATTTAGGGAGAGGGTGGTTTGCCGAGTCCAAAGTGGAGTTTAAGGCGAAACGCTGGGCAAGTAGTTCAGCCTTATCAGTTGCCGTGCAAACAACATCATTGTGGTTCGTTACAGGGGAATTGTTGATTGTCCATTGTTCACCACACTATTGTAGATTTTCTAGAAATCGCAGGTACCTAGTTTCTGTGACTGAATATCTTTTTTGGTTAAAGTAACTTTTCTTTTTTACTACATTTCATCCATATTTTTCTATTTCTTTTCCTTCTCCTCCCTTTCGCATTTTATTATTCTTTCTTATTCAAATAGTTAAACACGTGCCAATGACGTGGTTTGTGCATTTTTCTTTTCCCTATGTTTTTACCGTTATCGAATAAATTTTAAAATCTTCACTTTTTTTCTGAAGACGTTCGTTGATCCGAACGAAACCGGTAAAATCTCGTTTTCTTGATGATTTTTCCTGTATTTAAATTTGTTTCTTTTCACACACACACACACATAAAACAAAAACAAAACAAAAAACAACGGCATCACTTTTTATGTCCACCTTAATCACAATCAAGGACTTGTCTCACGTGACTCAATCAATCGCAACCATTTAAAATTAAAGAAAATCTTCTGCCTTGAATATTTAAAAAACAAAGCTGTGCTGAATATTGGCCGACTTTACAATATTTATTTTTTAATTTTCGGTTTATTTTTATTTTACTTTTCAAAATAGAATTAACGTTAAAGTGTAGTATCTGTTCTGATACTATACTTAATCCTTTTTCTCCTAGGTCAGTGAAGGAGAAATCCTTCTAGACTGCGGCAATTCTATTTTTTTGTTCATTGAAGTATTAACAGTTTCAGCAAGTTGAAAGTATACAGATCGGTCGATAATTAAATTCTACTGCGTTTTATATAAGGCATTTGTTCTTTTTTTTTTTTTCTTCGTTTACGATTTCTTGACTGTTAAGCGTTCTGCACTTTTACCATTTACTATGTTGTTCCTATTTAGTTGCTTTCCCACGAGTGAAAAGTTTGACACACGGTCGGCTTTTAATGTGCGGAAAATTCATCTCCCCAAAAAGGGACACTCCGGATTGGGACAAAAAATAAAAATTGCAACAGTCTAGAAGGATTTCTCCTACATTGACCGAGGAGAAAAAAGATTAAGTATAATATCAGAACAGTGTTCTGATATTATACTTAATCTTTTTTCGTTTAAGTGCAGTATCTGTTAGTGTTCTGAGAACACTAACAGATACTACACTTAAACGTTCATTCTATTTTGAAAAGTAAAATAAAAATAATCCGAAAAGAAACAAATATTGTAAAGTCGGTCAATATTCAGAGGGGACGTAAAAATAAGCATCGTTTTTTATTTTATTTCTAATATTCTAGGCAGATGATTTTCTTTAATTTTAAAAGTTTTGCAATTGATTTGAGTCACGCGAGACATTCTTTATTGTGACGTCCATAAAAAAGTGCCACCCGCAAAAAAATACAATGTAATATAAATATATCAGTAAAACAATCCGTTTCAAAAACCCTTATTTCATTTTATGTGATCGTCTTTCGGCAGCTGTCGTTTGTCACCGGATTTTACCGAGCTATTACGAATAGCCATGGGGGTTGATGTATATAGATACATTTGTTTTCTTTCTTTCTTAAAAATTAAACAGAAAACTTTTGAAAAAGTTTTTGCAAAGACTTAAAAGTAGTATTTAACTTCCGAAGTAATTTTCTTTTACTTAAATTCACCCCAAACAAGGCACATCGCAACTGAAGCGTAAGGGGCTACTGTGAATTATAGAGGCACCTTAGTTGGGAGTTGAGCAGCAAGATATTTGTTCACATTACATTTAAATTTCTGCATCTTGCTACACGTACAGTCAAAGAGCAGGGAGGGAATTCCAAAGGTAAGCAGTTCGAGGAAATAAGCTATTTGAGTAGAAAGCTTTCATGTATCTGGGGACTTTTACAGTGAAGGGATGGGATTTTGTTGATTGTTAGGTTGGGGGTATTTACGTTGAGAGGGCACAAGTGCAGTAAGCTATTCGGAACACATTCCATTGAAGAACTTGTAAAAAATCAAAAAAATAAAATAAAAACACAGCGATGAGGCAGGGGCTAGTTTGGTAGACAGTGTGGGTCCCACACTGTCTACCAAACTGTGGGACCTATTATTTTTTGAGGTTCTTAAGTGAAATGTGCATATTTGTTTTTCTTTGTTGTTATTTTAATTTTTGTAATCAACAATTATAGAAACCGTCACATTACAATTAAAAACTTTAATATAGAAAGCAACAGTTTGATAAATATTAAATAAAAAAATATGAAAAGTTGTTTTTGCCTTTGCAAAAACAACTTTTCATATTTTTTTATGAATCTAAATAGACGTTTCGAAAAGAATTCTATCATTCACATCCCATTTAGCGTTCGGCTGTCCTATGCAAACGCCCGAGAGTTGACGAGCCGATTTGTACCAGACGACAATTTTGATACGGTGTTGCGTCCTATGATAATAATGTTTGGCTTGTTTTTTTTTTGTTTTGTTAGGGTTTAAAATATGTATTTGATAACAGTAATTTCGCTCTGTTTTGCTTGTTTTATTTATTTTGTTGTTTAAAAAATGTCTTGCAAATATAACTAAAAATTATAGGACGCAGCAACGTATCAAAATGAAAAAAATATTTTCTTGATAACAGTAACTTCGATATGTTTTGTTCGTTTTGTTGTTTCTTTTAGAAAATTTCTTGAAAATATAACTTACAATCATAGGACGCAGCACCGTATCAAAATTGTTGTCTGGTACCATTCGGCTCGTCAACACTCGGGCGTTTGCGCAGGACAGCCGAATGCTTCCGAGTCGAACCTCACGAAAACAGGTTCAGGATCGATATCAGTACCCATATTTATTATACAATTGTGTGATCATTTCCCGTGTTTCACGCATCTGCGTGACTTCATTTTTCTTTATTTACTATTATTTATTAAAATAAAAAATGCAATAACTTAATTTTTAAAATAATTTAATTACGAAATTAAATTCATCAAAAATGCGTAAACAAGTCTTTTAATAGTTAAGAAAAAGCAAAACAAAAATCCAAGTAAAAAAGATTCCCGGGCAACGCCGGGTAGGTACAGCTTGTTATATTATTATTATTATTAATATTTCATTAACAATTTACCAGTAGTTAGTAAGGGTTGGATATAATGTGAATTTAGTATGTTTTTCTTCAAAATAAAAAACTTTTGATTGAAATTTGACATAAAAAATGTCTATACAAATGTTTTTTTACGATATGGTCGGCCGAACTAGAGACGGGGAGAGTGTGAGTCCTTTATAATGTTGATTTTGTAAGAAAACCGGATTGTTTTAAATCAAATAAATCACATGAAGATCGTCTTTTGTTTTTGAACAAATTGCACATTTTCGTCGGCCTACAATTAGATTTGTTAGTTCTGCTCGGTGACCAGGGCGGTCATCCTCCCAGGCATTACCTCTTCCTTTCAGTGGCGACGAACAGCCTCCACCTTTCTCGGGAGAGAGGGAAAGGGGGTATCACCGATTATGTGGGTGGGGGTCCCTCCCGGGGTCCCTCCCGGGGATTGCCGACGGGTTACATCCAGGCAATTTTTATAGGTTGTCCCATTAGCGACCCCTTGGCCGCAGTGCTCATCACCTACGCCTGCACCTCTACAAGATCGAGCTTTTATGTAGCCTACATAAAAGCTCGATCTTGTCTCCCATCCGGCCCTCGTGGGGAGGTTGGTAAATAGGGACAAAAATATATTTGCTGGTGGATAAAAATGTGTTACACTCTCTACATTCATTATTACACACATGCACAATTATTCAGTCACAATCAAGTTAAGGTCTAAGTAACGAAAGTTGTAAACAAGTTAACACGTTTTTAGCATTAAGTTTGTATTTCTTAATAAACAGTTTTTATTCAAAAGATACGAATTCAACAAGGACAACACACACGTATATGAAAACACCAAATCTCCCTTTCCTCTTTACTTAACTTTTTACAAATACCAGTCCATCTCCTAAACCAATAAATTGATTAAAGGATCACAATTCTAAAGATCCTTTTGAATCTTTAGGTTTAACTACTTTATTAGAGTGAAGCGACACTTAACCCCTTGGGTGTAACTTAATTGAGACGCTCAAAATAATTAAACACTTTTTAAATATCTATCCTCGCATTGGCAAGATAGAATTCTACCACATTTTTTTTAATCGAGTACCCATTGCTAATATACTTCTGAAACAAATTGCCTAATCGGGTTAAAAATAGTTATGTTTTAATTTTAAGAATAAACTGGATGAATTTAGAAATAATGGTAAAACATTTTTTTTTTCGAAGAAATATTTAACAACGTTTAATTTGTATATTTATAAAAGCCATATATATTCTGTGATATTTTTTCTTTTCAAGTTGAAACGCGAATATTGAAAATAAATGCTTAGAGGAACCAATCAAGTCTGTATTAATAAAAACTATCAGACAAGATCTCGTGTCTAATGTGCATGTTTGTCGCCTATACGTAACTTTGACAAACAGATTGAATTATTTATTTTTTGTACTATTAATTTTATATTTACTGAAATCTACAATAAAATAAGGAAAACCCTCGAACGCATTCTTAAAAATCATCCCCATATATTTTGAATCTATTTAGTCTAACCTCACCACCCGGGCAACGCTGGATAAATAAAGTTAGTAAATAAAGAAAAAAATGCATCGATCATGCTTTATTTTTTTTCGGTACGGCTAAAAAATACTTTTTTTAAATGAGAGAATCCCTAATAATGACTTTAATTCTCCGCGAAGATAAAATCTTTAATAGTTTTTTTTCTGTTTTTTTTAAAAAGAGCAACAAATACTTTCTTAAATATTTGTATTTTTTTTTTAAACAAAACTAAAACACATTTTCCGAGGAGAGAGTACATTAAAATAAAGCAACAATTATAGAAAAGACGTGACAGTATGGCAAAAACGATTATATATTCATTTATAATAATTATATATATATAAACAAAACTTTGTCTTTATTAAAAACAAGAAAAAAAAAGGTGTGAGCCCGCCCAACTTGAAATCTCGTAATTATTACAATTCTCACTCCCCCTTTCTCTCTCTTTTATTCAATCTTTTTTCTCTCTGCATTCTATGTCTCTATCTTTCTCTTCGCGGTGATTCTTGTTAGGAGGGGAGGGGGGAAGCCCTGTTGGTGTGAAATAAAAGTTCTTGACCGACAAGGCAAGAATAGGACTTTTTTTTTTCAAAATTGATGGGTAGATAGTTTTCCAAGTGGAATGTACGGTTTTGTACTTACCAATTTTAATTCGTAAACTCTCCTCCACACGTACATCCGCGAGTCCTGCCATGATGACCCAGTTTGAGCTTCGGAAAGCGGAAGTGACCTCTACGGGGTTCACTGAGCGCCAATTTCAGCTTGGCAGCATTCGAAGAGGAAGGGGGAGGCGGATAGAGAAAGAGAAGAAGGGGGAGAATGTGACAGAGAGAGGGGGAGAGAGAAAGTGAGATTGGCGATTGAATGAATGAATGAACGAGCGAAAGAAGAAAAACAGAATTGAGCGAATCGATGATAGAACGAACGGACGAATTAATGAATGAAAAGTGGCGTTCAATGAAAAGAAGGCGTACGAGTGATCGATTTCGTTGCGTATAAAACAAGTATGAATGGCTTTAGTTCGAGACAAATCTGAGAGTGGAAGGAAGGACAAAAATACAAAATAGAATGAAAAAGATTAGCAATATACAAAAATAAACAAACATACAAGACCCACCCACCCCAAAACAATATTTGGTCATTTTTACATTTATAAATAAATCCATAAAACGATAGTAGTTTAATAAAGAAAGAAAAACATGCAGGTTCAAAGTTAAGTAAGTTGTAAAAGAGAGGCAAGATTTTTAAAAAAAATTTATTTAAATCGTTGAATGGACGAAAAAAATATTTGTAAGAAAACAGATGTAATTGTACGAAGTAATTATTAAAATGAAACAAACATTGAAACTTTAAAACGTATGTTGTGTTATGTTATTCCAACTATGTTTAACTACTACTACTACTACTACTACTACTACGTGTTGAACATTGAGACTTACTTTAGATTAGAGACATCGCTTTACCACTTATTGTCAATTGCGCGATTGTGCAGAATAGTCGACAGAAAAAAGGGGCGAAAAAACAAAAAACAAATAGTCAACAAATAGCTGTTACCAAAAGAAATAAAAATTACTTTTCTACCTACATGGATCGTTTTTTTTTTGTGTGTGTACGTATGTGTTTTAAAGTGTTTTAAAACGGTTTTGTTGCATTTTAATATTCCGTTCAAATCCGATCGCGTTAGAGTTACATTTTCAACATGATGTAACAGCCACATGGCAAGCACCCCCGATGTTTGCTTGATGGGGTTTTCGTCTTTTGGGGGTGAAAAACAAACACTTATACAACAACTAACTGTTTCAAACACAATAAAATTTACTTTTCTACCTAATTGAAATGTGACAACATTATCGAACGGAAAAGGGTTGATTCGAAACCGAACTCTGGGTTTCCCTAAGAAGGCTTTCAGCTTGGTGTTGTACCAAGGGGAAAACAAGTGGCAAGAGAAAGAACAAGTTGTTTTCTTTTCTTGATATTTTGGGAGATTGGGAATGCTCAAATGAAGTGATGACATTCGTCATGAACCACCTGCTTTTCATATGTCGCAAGACAATAGTTTTTTGTTACCGAGATAATGTCGAATTGTGACAATATTGTCGGATTGAAAGAGATTGAAATGAGAATGGTTTGTGTTTTCTTAGATTATGAAAATGAAAAAGTGTTTGACACAAGAAGAGACCAGCGAACATTGATAAGAGAGGGAAGGGTTGTTTGCTTTGCCTCGAAATTTGTGATATGAGGAGGCGATGGTAAAAAATGAGTGACCCGCCAGATTGTCGCTGTGTCACAAAACGGGGTAAAGCTGTTTACATTCTCGACGTTGGATGGCATTGATAGCATGAGTCCATGAAATCCAAACCATTGCAAGAAATAACAATTAAATTGTTTTACTAGGACCCCATACATCGCCGGCCTGACATAGCTGTGTGGGGCGATGGGGGAAGTGGAGTGTCTTCTGAATGACATTTCCCCGTCTTTATCATTAATGTAAATTAATGGAAATACATTTCTTTTCTATAAGTTTCGAGGGAGTAGAAATCTTCCCCCCCCCCAGCCCTACTGAGGTAACAATGGGAGATAGAAACAGATAAAGAAGAGGGAAAGAATATGGCGAGGTAGAACTCTTTGACAACTCAGAACAAAGGGGGCAGATCCTCGCGAGTGAAAATTCCCAATATGGAAAGAAATAATAATGAGAAAATATATATTTTTGTTACTGAATTAATTCTATTGGAAGATGGGCACCCAGTCTCCAAACATCTGAATCTTAATTTAAGCGAGCACTCGCTTTTGTTCGCCCACCGAATCCACGCCTTTAGGGTTGATATTGCCCAACAAAAATCGCCCCAAAACTTGTTAAGATTTGCCGGTCTGAAACACAGAAGTAGAAGATATAGAAGTGTAAAAGTACACTGTTTGTAACTGAACGACTTTCTACTCAAATAATTATTCTTATACAAAAACCATCTGACATATTTGTTAACTACTTTTCTTTCATTGTTCTGCTTTGAAATGACCCATTGCTCCTCAGTGGTACCAAGTTGCTGGCAAGTACCTGACTTTTGCCCTCTGATCTTTTAATCACAGTGTGGGAGAGCGGTGATTGCCGGACAAGGACCCTTCTATATCTTCAGCCTTCATCAGTACAGCAACTTTTCCCGAGCAGTGCCATGTGACCAACCGAACTCAAGAACAGTCATATTGGTGACGTCACTTTAGTACGGGGCTAGAGATATAGAAAGGAGAAAATGATGAAAAAGAAAAATCAGACTTTGGAGATGTTCGGCGAGCGTCTGTCTGCCATTTTTGATTTTAAGTTTGACCAAATTTTTTAAGAAAAAAAAACGCTTGCAAAGACTTTAAAACACAAAACAATTAGGCAGGTAAGTAGAAAGGTAACTTTTATTGCCTTTGGTAACACTTATTGACTATTTGTTTTTGTTTTTTCGCCTCTTTTTTCTCTTTAGTATTCTGCACAATGGCCGTCAATTGATAACTAGGGGTAATTTTATGGTCATTTTATAGTTATTTTAATTTACGTTTATTTACCTACCTCTCACTGCAGCAAAGTTAGACACAAAGTTAGTTCATAGTGAGAAATCCAGCTTCCCCACAAAAGGGGGAACATTTGACATGATCAATCCCGTCGGCATTCCCCGACGAGGGCGCCTCAATCGATCAGCAATAAATCAAATCCCTGACAAAAAAAAAGAAGAGGAAATGCCTGGAAGTATGGTCTCTTGAAACCGAACAGAAACATACTCTACTCTGATATAAGCTCGCGGCCCTGTGAACTGAAAACTAAGTTCAACGTATATCCCCCTCTCCATCTTTCTAAATATTTTGTTATGTCGTTTCGTTTTTGGAGTTTTTTCATTTTGGATTATAATTAAGCACCACCATCCAATTATAATTTTAAGGAGTACTTGTATGTTATTTGTAAAAACTTTTCCATTTAATTTTCACAAATAAAGACTTGTGTTATTAAATAGACATTTTTTAAAATATATTATTTATTAAAGTATTACTCAAGCAGAAGCCCTACATTAAGCAAAACACTACTGCTGAGTTCAGAGTGCCTGTCGAGAAGGCCAAGATCGGGGTCAAAATGCTAAATTTGGCTTCACATTGTAATTTAAAAATGGTGGTCGAGTCGCTAAATTCGGCTTCATCTCATGTAAGTGTTCGAAGTAACTGCTACTGCAGTGAATATTGTCAACACATATCAACCGTCGATTGAACAAAATCTACAATCAACTGTTTCTTTCCGCCAATCAAAATGCAGGAAATATTCAGTCCTGAAAATCTGCACTTACTATAAAAACCCAAACACACAGTTTTTTTTCTCTTTGTTCCAATATTTTTATTCCATACCCGACATACAAAAGCTAACCTCGTCTTCTGGCAAAAGGGCCTAGACAGACACAATGAGAGATTTTCACAGACTACTAAACACAGACCCAGCATATACACACTGTTAACCGAACACTGTCACTAACAAATTAGCACATACACACTCTCACTAACAAAACAGGTACGATGATACGCATAAACATCTTCATGCCTTTTCTATTTGCACACATGTAAATGCATGCAGCGGCAGCCGAAACAAACATGTGTACTCGATTTCTCCTTATAGACAAAACAACACTCCTTACACCAGAGCGTTCTTGGGACTCTCTGAGCATTCTTATTCTATGAACTCTTTATCTTTTGTTGAATTAATTATTAGGCTTTGTCATTCTTTCTGATATTGCCTTTCCCTCTACAAAATCTAGTGACCCAAACGTTCTAAGACAATACAACTTTCTGATATCATGGAGATAAAAAAGAAGCTATTTTATGTGACGCCATATTTTTTTAACACGAGGACGAAGAAAAACAAAGCAAAAAACACCTCACAAAATTTGGTGACTCGCTGTACGAACATTTTTTTTTTTACATAGTTCATCCCAAACAAGGCAAGTTTCCACTGTAGACGTAAGGGGAAACTGAGAATTAGGGTGAAAGTTTTGAGGATCATCCTAAATTGGGAGCTGTGCAGCGATATGCTTGTTCGCATTAGTTTAAAATTTTTGCATGTCGGTACAGTCGGGGAAATAGGGAGCAGGGAGGTAGTTCCAAAGGCCGGCAGCATGAGGAAAGAAGCTTTTGGAGTAGAAGGCTTACTGGCATCTGGGGACCTCTGCAGTGAATGGATGGGATTTAGCTGATTGTCGGGTTGGTCGAGTGTATTTACGTCGAGGGGGCACCAGAGCAGCAAGTTCATTGGAGCACATTCCATTGAAATACTTGTAAAACAAGCATTGCGACGATGGGACAGGGGCTGGAGCTTGATGGATAGTGAGGGACCTATTAGATTAATGACTCTTTTCTGGACCTTATCTAAGAGGGAAAGACTAGTGGATGATGCACCAGCCCAGATTTGGCAACAATACTCTATGCATGGGCAGATGGTGGCTTTGTGGAGATATAAGATACTGTCAGGTGTGAGAAGTTTTCTAGCACTGTAGAGGGAGCCCTCTTTTTTTGCAGCAGCCTTGGCAATGTCTTCTATGTTCCAATTCATGCTACCTGTAACTGTTAGACTGAAGAGTTTGAACGTTGGACTCTCAGATAAGATGTTATTTGCCATGGCAATCGGTGGTTGAAGAGGTTTCTTGTAGTTGTTGAAGGAAAGAAGCTTTGTCTTAGCAGCATTAAATGTAACCATCCATTTATGATCCCATTCAACTACAGACTGGAGGCCATTTTCTAAGGATTCAGCCATTGCCTTGGATATGTGTGCGTCCGTTTTGCCCACAAAATGTCGAGAGTAGAGCATGGTGTCGTCAACAAATATACCTATCTCAGACACAATGTCATCAGGAAGGTCATTTATGAAAATCAGGAACAATAAAGATCCAAGGATCGATCCCTGGGGTACATCTGCATTTATGTCGTTGTTTGGATGAATGGTCATGGAGGACAACCTGGATCAGTAATACCATATGAATTCATTTTCATGAGAAGACCTTTATGTCAGACCTTGTCAAAGGCTTTGTATATATCAAGCAATACCGCCCTAGCTTCACCTTCCTTGTCCAGTGTATGGTATATGCGTTCGGAGATGACTGTTAGGATATCCACAGTAGACTGTGCTTGTCTAAATCCATACTGATGGCCAGAAAGAAGTTTAGCATTAACGAGGTGCCGGACTATTGCTAGATTTATTAAGGATTCAAAGACTGATGGGCGATAATTTTGAGAGTCAGTTCTATCTCCAGAATTATTGAAGACTGGTACCACAGATGGGGGCAATTTTCCAGCTATCAGGGAAGCAAGAAAGACAAAATTTGAATACGCTGGTGTCAGAGGAGACACAAAAATGATCTCTCAACTAAAGAAACACAACCTTCTGACAAATTTCCTCTCCGGTGTTTCAACAAGCAACGATTTCAACACCGCTAGATTAAAAAAAGCTTACTGTTTTTGACTGAATACAAATACACTTTTAAAAGCAAAACAAATCCGACTTTCAATCAGCATAACATTCAGATTAAATGCAAGAAAATTTTTTCAACATCACGCCATTAATGGAAAGAAATTAAAAAATTAAAAATCTGTCACATGACGTCATACTTTTTTGTGAACCAAAAACAAAGGGAAAAATCCCTTTAAATGACGCCATCATTTTTTTGTGGAACACATGTGCGATTTTAAAATAAAACAAAGCAAAACAACAAACAAATCTTTTCACACAATAATTTATCAACATAAATTATGAAAGGAACAATGTGTAACAGAGGACAGATAAAGTTAAACATTTTAACCCGACAAAATTGAAAAAAACGCTACAAAGGAGAATACTCTCAAATCGCCATTATGCTTCACTAAAATACAATCATTCATGCACCCTGCTTTAAACAAGAATTCAAAATGAAGCAAATACTTGAATAAACAGTTCAAGTCTGGAATCAAATCTGAATTATCCTCTGACAACTAGCCCAGCAAAGCACAGAATCTGCACTGAAAAAACAGTCACCTGGAAACACAATAATTCACAACAAAAATTTGAATTTTCAACATATTGTCAGCAACACAATATCAACCTGACAACAAACCTTTCAGATTTAAAACTTGTCTACCAGATTAACAACAACAAAAATCGGAACTACAAAATCCTGTCAATCTATGAAGAAAAAAATTCAAATTTCAAAATAACGTCTACTGTACAAGCAACAAATACGGTCAATTACCCCCCTTCATATTTTGTCAATAAATGAAGCACATTCGAATTTCAAACATCAGTCAAATGATGTCGACAAATAATTCCAGAAGAGAAGTACAAAACCTTTTCGATTTCCTTGCAGAAATCGCTTCAAGAAAAGGAATGTTGTTTGAAGCAGTGAATATTTTCATTAGAAAATCTCCAATCAGCAGTTTCTTTCAGCCAATCAAAATGCAGAAAATATTTTTTTAAATTCGTATGTACTATAAAAACCCAAACACTGAGTTTTCTTTCTCTTTGTTCCAGTATTTGTATTCCATACTGATGTACATGGGCACTCCCTTTTAAGCTAACTTTAGTGTCTGGGCAAAGAGCCTCGACGGATGCAATGAAAAACTTTCACAGACTACTAAACATAGCACCAGCATATACAAACTGTTAATCAAACACTCTTGTAAACAAGTTAGTACATATACTCTATCACTAACAAAACAGACATGCTGATACACACACACACACACACACACACACACACACACACACATCTTCATGCCTTTTCCATTTACACACACCTAGAAGCACGCGACGCCAGTTGAAACAAATATGTGTACTCAACTTCTCCTTACCGACAAAATAAATCCCCTTTCACCAGAACGTTCTTGGGACTCCCTGAACATTCGTATTTTACGAACTCTGTATCTTTCATTGTTTGTTATATAAGGATTGTACGAGAGTCAAATCTAATCTAGAAAACTCTTACATAGAAAAGTGAACACTCACCTAAAAATTGAATGGTACTTGTGGATTATTTGTCGTCATTTTTTATTTAATTTTAAAAATTTTCACAGGTAAAGATGTGTGTTATCATATCACCATTTCTGAAAAAAAAAATTATTTAGTAAAGTGTTACCAATAGATAAGTGTTTCATTAATTCGAACACTATCCCAAAGTCATTTCTATCTGCCAATTTTAAATCTTCAAAATCACTTTGGAATGTCAAATCTAAACATCTAATTAGACATATTTTGTTTTCATTATTGACCATCTAAAATTTGCTTGCTAAAAGGCATGAGATAAACAGGCCCCTATTTATTAAGAGAAGTGTAAAGCGCAAAATGTAAAACCATCGGCACTCATTCACTATATTCCATGGGTGCTGAACATACAGCCTGTGTGGCGGATCCGACATGCATCATTTTAGTCCGACATGCAGTTTGATTTTTTTTCAATAGAGTGAAAATTCGATGAGTCATTGATACCGAAGGTGTAGGAAATCCGGCCTGTTGGGCTAGGAAGTACTATACAACTCTATCCTTAGTTGCCTTAGAAGATGAATGTAACATTAGAGGATTTGAATTTTCTTATGTCTGTAGATACAGTTTTTTGGAGTTTTTTTTATTAGAGTTTCTGAAGTGCATTTTAGGGATAATATCCAGGAGTTCAGTTTCGAATTTTCCTAAGCCTTTGATATTGGGGGTACTTATTTGTTTAGAAGCTGAAATTGTTGGTTCTGTCCACTTCTGTGTTACATGTGTTGGTGCAGTCAATAAGACACCAGATACTGTTAATCACAATTGGATGTGACCTGGCCATCGTGTTTCGGATCTTGGTGTGGATACACTTGCTACGTTTAGTCACACTGTCTGTGGATTACTATCGCGAGCGTTTGTTCAGATTAACACCAATTAATTACACCATGGATGTACTTTCGGCAGCCCCGTAACTCCCACTTCCTCTACTCTATCTCTTAGTCCTCATTTTTCATGAGTGATATTTCTGACCGAGGGGGAAGAAAACGCTGTTCTTTGGGTCAGTTGTTGGTTAATGTAAGCCGTATGTGGCTTGAGTAAATTTCCTTTCCTCTATCTTTGTTGCCATGTCACTAATAAGGGTGCTAGAGGTAAACGTTTTATCTGGGCTGATATTATCTACCAGCTAGTCAAAGGACTCGAACCATGGAGTAACTCCCAAGGAGGCTGTCCTATCAGTAGGTGCAAAATACTGGGGCTGATGTATTGCCATTTAGTAAATAGTGTCTGGACCATGCAGTAGTTTTTGGTGGAGTCTCTCGATGCTATATTAGTAGGAACTGTTACATCATTTATTTCTTCAACGGTTTACAAAGATAATTTGCTTACTGAATCCTTCTGTGTTTCGTCTCTTTACCCAACTACTGATCTCTTTCACAAATCTTTCCAATCACAACATTAAAAGTCTCATAATAAAAGATAAGCTTAAACCCAGTTCCCCAACTCCAAACGTGGATCTCTACTATCAGGTCTCCGTTTCTAACATTAGAGGTTGAAATCCACTTACAGGAGACCAAACCGGACATTATTTCTGTGTGAAACTGGTAGCTTCTACCGACAATTTGATGATTACAGGTTGCTCAAACGACATCAAAATGCGGCCTTCAAGATCGCCATCGGCATGGAATCTGTGCTTACATTAGAGATGGCTTTTCATGTGGTAGGAACATCTCCAAAGAAGATCCTAAACCGCATTCACCTTTGACCTCTATCATCCCCAAAATGACGGAGTTACTATCTTTCAGAGTATCTCTGAGAAAATTGACCATATCTCATTTGTTTACCCTTCTGCTAGCATCGACGTCTGTCGTGACTTCAATGTTTACAATGTTGAATGGCTAGTCCACTCAAAAAAGACCGATGATGTAGGGAAGTTTTGTTATGAGTTTTTGCTTGCTTATGATCTTACACAGATTGTTGACAAACCTACTCGCGTACCTGATGCATACGGACATTTTGCAAGCCTCTTTGATCTAAGTTATCTCAACGTAAGATTAAAACAAAGCTTAGTAATATTTCATTCCATCACAGAGTGTATAGTTGCACAAGGGTTGACTGGAACAACCTCAGATCTTTCATATCGAAAACATTCCACTTTTAAAAAGAATGCGTCATGTATCACATCCGAATTAACTGATTGGTTAATCGCTGGTACTGAGAGCGTCATACCCTCCAAGAAATTCCAACAAAAACAAATCAGCCAGCTATGGCACACTCCTAAATGTGCCGCCGCAACTGCTCACAGAAACCATTATTTCAATTGCTTTCAATGAAATAGTTTTCTGAAACCAAAACCATCTTTAAAACTGCCTGCAATCACTGCAAAAGGGTTACAGAGAACGCGAAAAGAGTCATATGTCCACTTCGTTAAATCAAGAATGGTTGAACAGAGGTTTGGTTCCCACGCGTTTTGGTGAATAGCAAATAAAGTCCTGAACAGATATAAGACCTCCATTTCAACCATCATCAATGGACCAGAGGTGATCTCCTCAGCATTCGATAAAGCCAAACTTTTTGCAAAAGACTTTGAATTAAATTCCACCCTTTGCGATCAGGGCCGCCTACCTTCTGAATTTCCCCATATGACTGTAAACAATCTGAGCTACATCCATATACATGTCAGGGATGTTGCCAAACTTAACAAGAACCTTGATGCCAGCAAAGCAACTGGTTCTGACAACATTCCAATCATAGTGCTTAAGAAGCTGCAACTTGAACTAGCTCCTATTCTTACAAAGCTGTTCATTCGTTGCCTAAAGAAGAAATGCTTCTCATCACCTTGGAAAACGTCGTCAGTCTGTCCAGTATTTAAAAATAGTGCAAATTGGTCTTCTGCATCTTAGTACAGACCAATCAGTCTCCTGTGTGTCATGAGTAAGTTTTTTGAATCTGTGATAAATCACGAAGTTGTTAACCACCTCAGCAAAAACAATCTACTAAGTAACAAGCAAAATGGATTTCGTCCTTCAAGATCAACAGCTGACGTGCTTAGTGTAATATCACACAGGATTAGTGAATCTATTGACGGGGCCTTAATTTCTAGAGCAATAGCTCTTGATATATCAAAGGCCTTTGATAGGGTTTGGCACAAAGGTCTGCTTACCAAGCTTGCTAGCTATGGAATATCTAGAAATGTCTTCTCAACAATCAAATCCTTTCTCTCTGATAGGTTTATAAAAGGATTTGTTGATGGGTATGTTATAATAAGCGTTTGGTAGCAAAGAAAAGAGAGACGAAACAGAATGAAAATTAGACAGATTGTATTGTTTCAAAATACATTAGATACAAAACAGAGCTGTTGTTGTTGTTGTTCTTCTTCTTCTTCTTCTTCTTCTTCTTCCATGTGTAAAGTTCTTGTTGTTCTTCTATGGTTGAGTGGTAGCTGTTATCGTTGTTGTTCTGCCGTGGTAGAGTCGTTGCTGCTGTTGTTGTTGATCTGCTGTGGCAGGGTCATTGCCGTTGTTCTGCCGTGGTAGAGTCGTTGCTGTTGTTGTTGTTCTTCTTCTTCTTCCGTGGTAGAGTCGTTGCTGTTGTTGTTCTCTGTAGTAGAGTCGTTGCTGTTGTTGTTGTTGTTCTGCCGTGGTAGTGTCGTTGCTGTTGTTCTGCCGTGGTAGAGTCGTTGCTGTTGTTATTCTCCGTGGTAGAGTCGTTGCTGTTGTTGTTCTCCGTGGTAGAGTCGTTGCTGTTGTTGTTGTTCTGCCGTGGTAGAGTCGTTGCTGTTGTTCTGCCGTGGTAGGGTCGTAGCTGTTGTTCTGCCGTGGTAGAGTCGTTGCTGTTATTGTTGTTGTTCTGCCGTGGTAGAGTCGTTGCTGTTATTGTTGTTGTTCTGCCGTGGTAGAGTCGTTGCTGTTATTGTTGTTGTTCTGCCGTGGTAGAGTCGTTGCTGTTATTGTTGTTGTTCTGCCGTGGTAGAGTCGTTGCTGTTATTGTTGTTGTTCTGTCGTGGTAGAG
Organism: Sepiola atlantica; assembly: GCA_963556195.1. Taxonomy (NCBI): domain Eukaryota; kingdom Metazoa; phylum Mollusca; class Cephalopoda; order Sepiida; family Sepiolidae; genus Sepiola; species Sepiola atlantica. Next base: position 56,383,099 of record OY744519.1, read on the forward strand.
TCGTTGCTGTTATTGTTGTTGTTCTGCCGTGGTAGAGTCGATGCTGTTATTGTTGTGGTTCTGCCGTGGTAGAGTCGTTGCTGTTATTGTTGTTGTTCTGCCGTGGCAGAGTCGTTGCTGTTATTGTTGTTGTTCTGTCGTGGTAGAGTCGTTGCTGTTGTTGTTCTCCGTGGTAGGGTCGTTGCTGTTGTTCTGCCGTGGTAGAGTCGTTGCTGTTATTGTTGTTGTTCTGCCGTGGTAGAGTCGTTGCTGTTATTGTTGTTGTTCTGCCGTGGTAGAGTCGTTGCTGTTATTGTTGTTGTTCTGTCGTGGTAGAGTCGTTGCTGTTATTGTTGTTGTTCTGTCGTGGTAGAGTCGTTGCTGTTATTGTTGTTGTTCTGTCGTGGTAGAGTCGTTGCTGTTATTGTTGTTGTTCTGCCGTGGTAGAGTCGTTGCTGTTATTGTTGTTGTTCTGCCGTGGTAGAGTCGTTGCTGTTATTGTTGTTGTTCTGCCGTGGTAGAGTCGTTGCTGTTATTGTTGTTGTTCTGTCGTGGTAGAGTCGTTGCTGTTATTGTTGTTGTTCTGCCGTGGTAGAGTCGATGCTGTTATTGTTGTGGTTCTGCCGTGGTAGAGTCGTTGCTGTTATTGTTGTTGTTCTGCCGTGGCAGAGTCGTTGCTGTTATTGTTGTTGTTCTGTCGTGGTAGAGTCGTTGCTGTTGTTGTTCTCCGTGGTAGGGTCGTTGCTGTTGTTCTGCCGTGGTAGAGTCGTTGCTGTTATTGTTGTTGTTCTGCCGTGGTAGAGTCGTTGCTGTTATTGTTGTTGTTCTGCCGTGGTAGAGTCGTTGCTGTTATTGTTGTTGTTCTGCCGTGGTAGAGTCGTTGCTGTTATTGTTGTGGTTCTGCCGTGGTAGAGTCGTTGCTGTTATTGTTGTTGTTCTGCCGTGGTAGAGTCGTTGCTGTTATTGTTGTTGTTCTGTCGTGGTAGAGTCGTTGCTGTTGTTGTTCTCCGTGGTAGGGTCGTTGCTGTTGTTCTGCCGTGGTAGAGTCGTTGCTGTTATTGTTGTTGTTCTGCCGTGGTAGAGTCGTTGCTGTTGTTCTGCCGTGGTAGGGTCGTAGCTGTTGTTCTGCCGTGGTAGAGTCGTTGCTGTTATTGTTGTTGTTCTGCCGTGGTAGAGTCGTTGCTGTTATTGTTGTTGTTCTGCCGTGGTAGAGTCGTTGCTGTTATTGTTGTTGTTCTGCCGTGGTAGAGTCGTTGCTGTTATTGTTGTTGTTCTGCCGTGGTAGAGTCGTTGCTGTTATTGTTGTTGTTCTGTCGTGGTAGAGTCGTTGCTGTTATTGTTGTTGTTCTGCCGTGGTAGAGTCGTTGCTGTTATTGTTGTTGTTCTGCCGTGGTAGAGTCGTTGCTGTTATTGTTGTTGTTCTGTCGTGGTAGAGTCGTTGCTGTTATTGTTGTTGTTCTGCCGTGGTAGAGTCGATGCTGTTATTGTTGTGGTTCTGCCGTGGGAGAGTCGTTGCTGTTATTGTTGTTGTTCTGCCGTGGTAGAGTCGTTGCTGTTATTGTTGTTGTTCTGCCGTGGTAGAGTCGTTGCTGTTATTGTTGTTGTTCTGCCGTGGTAGAGTCGTTTCTGTTATTGTTGTTGTTCTGTCGTGGTAGAGTCGTTGCTGTTGTTGTTCTCCGTGGTAGGGTCGTTGCTGTTGTTCTGCCGTGGTAGAGTCGTTGCTGTTATTGTTGTTGTTCTGCCGTGGTAGAGTCGTTGCTGTTGTTCTGCCGTGGTAGGGTCGTAGCTGTTGTTCTGCCGTGGTAGAGTCGTTGCTGTTATTGTTGTTGTTCTGCCGTGGTAGAGTCGTTGCTGTTATTGTTGTTGTTCTGCCGTGGTAGAGTCGTTGCTGTTATTGTTGTTGTTCTGCCGTGGTAGAGTCGTTGCTGTTATTGTTGTTGTTCTGCCGTGGTAGAGTCGTTGCTGTTATTGTTGTTGTTCTGTCGTGGTAGAGTCGTTGCTGTTATTGTTGTTGTTCTGCCGTGGTAGAGTCGTTGCTGTTATTGTTGTTGTTCTGCCGTGGTAGAGTCGTTGCTGTTATTGTTGTTGTTCTGTCGTGGTAGAGTCGTTGCTGTTATTGTTGTTGTTCTGCCGTGGTAGAGTCGATGCTGTTATTGTTGTGGTTCTGCCGTGGTAGAGTCGTTGCTGTTATTGTTGTTGTTCTGCCGTGGCAGAGTCGTTGCTGTTATTGTTGTTGTTCTGTCGTGGTAGAGTCGTTGCTGTTGTTGTTCTCCGTGGTAGGGTCGTTGCTGTTGTTCTGCCGTGGTAGAGTCGTTGCTGTTATTGTTGTTGTTCTGCCGTGGTAGAGTCGTTGCTGTTATTGTTGTTGTTCTGCCGTGGTAGAGTCGTTGCTGTTATTGTTGTTGTTCTGCCGTGGTAGAGTCGTTGCTGTTATTGTTGTGGTTCTGCCGTGGTAGAGTCGTTGCTGTTATTGTTGTTGTTCTGCCGTGGTAGAGTCGTTGCTGTTATTGTTGTTGTTCTGTCGTGGTAGAGTCGTTGCTGTTGTTGTTCTCCGTGGTAGGGTCGTTGCTGTTGTTCTGCCGTGGTAGAGTCGTTGCTGTTATTGTTGTTGTTCTGCCGTGGTAGAGTCGTTGCCGTTATTGTTGTTGTTCTGCCGTGGTAGAGTCGTTGCTGTTGTTATTGTTCTCCGTGGTAGAATCGTTGCTGTTGTTGTTGTTGTTGTTTTGTCGTGGTAGCGTCATTGTTGTTGTTATTATTGTTGTTGTTCTGCCGTGGTAGAGTTTTTGTTGTTGTTTTCGGTATGATGTAGTCAGAGTGGCGATGTCATTGGTAGTTCGAGTGGAGTGGGTTAGTTGAGTGAACCATCGATAGCGACACAACCGTTCAGTATCGTATTCCCTGTGTGACTTCTTCTTGCTGTCGGACCCCCCTCCCCCCCCCCGCTATTTAAGAGTAGTACACGGACAGAGTCGTAGACATCATCCAGCTCCCAAACGACAGGGACAAAAAAATGGTCCTTGACTTTAGAAAACTGTGTTTCTTTTAAATCTTATTGTCGCCATAGCGAGCAGGGAACATGAGTAATCGGCACACAACTTTTTGGTGATGTGCATGAGTATATGTTTCAACTCTGGTGCGATCATGGCGACTAGAGAACAGATCTCAGTGCACCTAATTCCACTTTTAAGCAGTTAGGAACCACAGAAATAAGGCACACTTGGACGGCGGTCACCAAACAACATGTGATTTAAAAATTGTAACAGGTAGAAGTCCAAAACACTTAGTATCAACGCCGGCGTGCCTCAGGGATTCATTCTAGGTCCAACCTTCTTCCTAATATTCATCAATGATCTCCCAACTCCTAAATCACATTCTAAGATCATTCGTTGACATTTATGCAGAGAACACACCTATGTATGGCAGCACTTCGAAGAACATTAATGATCAAGATCTTTCTGATTCTCTCTCTTCTGAACTCAAGCTCGTTGTGCAATGGGGGAGGGGAGTGCCTGGTTAGTTTTAATACATCTAAAACCAAGCTTCTCTCCTTTCACCACCAACGCTCAGATTCTCACTTTACCTCGGTTGAAATCGATGGCTCTCTCCTTGAGGAAGCCCCCTGCTTTGATAACCTTCTAGGACTGACTTTCACTCCAGACCTGAAATCCTCTCAGATAATAAAATTCTTCCCAGCTTCAACCATCACCTCCAATTCTTAAGGCCACCGTCCGCCTAACAAACACATTAATCCTTATCCTCGAGTGGCCTTTGGGCCGTGGTAAACTATGACTCATTAGTACAAAAAATATAGATTTCTATCAAAGTTTTTTAACTTGTGAAATGTGTTTTAACGTGCTAAGTTATTTTTAATCAGATTAAAATACATCTTTCTGTTTATTCTGTAGCATGCTGGACACGACGATAAAGAGTTAGATATATGTTATTGGCATGTTAAGCCACCACCTTTCCTTCTCTACTCGACTAGCTTCCCCCCTTCTTGTTTTTCTTCCCTTTTCCCCATAAGAAAAAGAAACGCTTGCTTGAAAAGGAAAGAGGGGTGTACTTAGAACCATTGTCTACAACTACGTTCTGAAAACCAAGTTACATAACCAAATCGCAATTAAAACGTAAAATAATTTTGATTGACCAATCATAACGTTTCCTCGTGATTTATCGAAAAGTAGTCTGGGAGCTTCAGGATTTAAATAAAAGAAAGTGATTGCTGACTAAGAAGATAGGTTTTTTTTTTCAGCATTGACACATCAGAATGGTAAAGAAAACCGCGAGTTTTCAACCACGTCCGACACAACAGAATGCTAAAGGCAACAGCGAGCTTTTCAGCACGCTGCCAACATACTTGTTTTAAAACGCTGAAAACTAGATAGCTGGATGTACATCCACACATATCGAACAGTACAAAATGATGATCACATACATTTTTACAACGTAATATAATTTAAAAAATATGTAAATCTAAATTCAAGCTGTTTCGTTTTCCTATTAGTGATACCCTCTCCCCCATACACGTTCTCTCTATTTCCAACATCCTTTAATTGTAATTCAATGTCGACCATTTATTTCTTTTAAATAATTCTAAATATAAAATTAAAAACACAATTTCATGTAAAACATTCCTTTTTGCTTTCTTTTTATTTAGCACTCTCGCTTTTTAAAAATGTATTTTTTTTTAAATTATTTATTTATTTTTAATAAGGAAATTGACAACATCTTTGAGGCACGCATGAAAATGTATTTAAGTGGAATATTTTTTGAAAATCAACGCATCGTGCAATTTAAATGAAAAAATCATTTATTTAATTTTTTTTCAAGCTTTCGTTGTGGAACAACTTTGTCAGGCGAGACTGTCTTATACTTTTTTCTTCTTCTTCTTTCTCATTTTGATGGTATTAACCCCGAGGGGTCGAATCACGGTAAAGGCAGAAGAGCGTGTCAAGTTCTAGAAGACGTTAGGATAAGTATAGTCCATTCGATGTTATGCGCAGATTGGCGCTTTTTGAATAAGGAAATTGACAACATGTATTTAAGTGAAATATTTTAAAAAATCAACACATCGTGCAATTCAAATGAAAAAATCATTCATTTAATTTTTTTTCATTTATTTAATTTTTATTTAATTTATTTTTATTTAATTTATTTTTATTTAATTTATTTATTTATTTATTTATTTTATTTATTTGTTTGTTTGTTGTTGTTTTTGTTCTTTTTCTTCTTAGATATCTAACGTGTATGTGATCGTGATGTTAGGTAAAAAAGGAATGAGTAGGAATGGGGGTCACCATTAACAATGCCTTATTTCATTGTGACGACAACTACATCGAGGAAAGAACAACAACTGTATTTAATTTTAATGTAAATTAGATTGTTTTTAATAATATTTTGAAAGTTAAATTTAATTATTACGGTATCATTTAGTCATTGAATTATTAATTGAACCAAATTGTTATAATCGCAATGCCTTCCCCAGTGGATTTTGTCCGATGAAGAGTAGACAATGATGACGAATGCAGATGTGGGAAATGGGGAACACTCAGGCATATTCTGTCCAACTGTAACTTAGCACTAAGTCGGTACACGTGGAAGCATAACCAAGTCCTGAAAGTAATCGAAAAGCTACTACATCAGAAAGTAGAAAAGTTTAATGAACGAGAAAAAAATAGAGAAGATTAAGGAGATGAACTTTCATAAAACTGGAACAACATGCAGGGCGAAAAGTCATTCAAGGATACAGTTAACCGATGAAAGATGGAAAGGAAAATAGAACTTGGCACTAGACCTTCAGAATACATTGATCTTCCCACTGGCCCTTACACAGAAGAGATCATGGCTTGTACTGCGAAGTGAGGAAAAGAGTATTGGAGCTGACTGTACCCTGGGAGGATAATTTTGCAATTGCAGAGGATATGAAGGATGAGAGATATATGGTGATCTACTGACCGAGTGGCAGGAAAAAGGATGGAATGTTTAGCATTATCATTTTGCTGTGGGTGCTCGAGGATATGTTGAGTGAAAGCTAATCACCATACTGTGATATCGTTTTTGCTGTACGAACACAGAAGTAAAGAACTTTATGATGGACGTACAAGAAACAGCAGAGAAGGCATCATACTGGATCTGGTTGAAAAGAAATGATGAGTTTTTGGCAGAAAAGTAGCTTACACCAATATCAATATGACGTCCTGTGAAGCCCCCCCCCCCCCCCCAACAAAAAATACAGTAAAAGAGTATTTATTTACCTTCTCACCAGGAGGTTAGGCACAAGACCAGTTTTATCTTACTCCCACAAGTAAGATGTGACCCAAGGTTGGGTCGGGAAAGTGGGATTTGAAAAGCCAGCACCCGAGAAAGTGAGCACTCTGACCATTAAAAATTGCCTGGGCAGCCCCGTCGGCATTCCCCGGTAGGGGCGCCTCAGGCAGTAAGCAATAAACTTACTCCTCCCCAAAGAGGGGAGGCAAAGCCTGGGAGGGTGGACCTCCTAGAACTACACAGGACTGACCCATAGACCGGCGTAAATCAAGCCCCGAAGGCCAAGACAATACCAACTTATGGGGTGTAGTATCTATCGGAACAGATACTACACTTTGATCTTAGCCAATATGAAGTGATTCCTTCTAATGATCGTGGCATTGGGTCCGATTGCGGAGCTGTTAGCTACTGCACACTTTACTATAACTAATTTTGTTAAGGTAATGTTGTTTTAATCTCTATTTATAAAACGATTGGATGCAAAGAACTTCCAAAACTTTCAATCTTTTAATTAAATAAAGATTTACTATGAATTTTAAAGCAATAATTTTTTTTTTTTATTCAACACTTGAAATGCTTCTAAATTCCTTTCAAAGTCCAAAGTGTTGCGAAGTAATTAATTCATTTCTTCAACTATTAACGAAAAAATACAATGGCTGTCTTGTTCATGAAGAAACCGAAATCCATCCTTGTGGATTTAATTTTGTAATTAAATTATTTTTTTAGATAGGATATTCATTTTAAAAGCTTGTCATGGTACTTTACGCTTTCGTATTATTCATTTCAATGAATAATCGATTAATATTCGCGTAAAAGATGTCACGTAAGGGCGAGAAACACACACCCACATACATGCAGACACACGAGAAGTGGTCACACAATTTTATTGATGTATAGGTTAAACATATTTTTCGATAATCCTGCTCAATAATCGGTAATAGTAAAATTACTGAATATTTCAGATTTACTGAGAATTTTTAACGAACCCCAAAACGAAACATTCATGGACTACTTACTGTATGCACAGCAGCAACAGTATCATACACGCACTCGCTCAGTGAAAAAACAGAGGCAAGCTAAAACACACACAAACATCTACAATAACTAGCCAATTTACACACTCTGTAACACGAACACTCAAACAGCGTTAGTCGAAACAAATATGGCTACTCACTTCTTAAACACTAAACAACTCCTCTTCTTTCACTTCCTGGACATTCTAAACTCTCATTATTTACTACTCTTTACTTTTGGTTGTCTTAACAAGTTGTCAATAAAATTGATATATATTGCAAACCGGATATTTTGTTCGAGATTCCAACTCTAGGAAGGTTGTCGATCAGGACTACGGACACCTCCCTCCCCAACGGTTTACTGCCATGGCGTAAGTAGCTGGTAGCAAGGTTTTATTTACTCCTCCCCAGGAGTTAGGCACAAGGCCAGTTTTATCTTACTCCCACAAGTAAGATGTGACCCAAGATCGGGTCGAGAAAGTGGGGTTTGAAAAGCCAGCGCCCGAAAGGTGAGCACTCTGGCCATTTAAAAATTGCCTGGGCAGCCCCGTCGGCATTCCCCGGTAGGGGCGCCTCAGACAGTAAGCAATAAACTTACTCCTCCCCAAAGAGGGGAGGCGAAGCCTGGGAGGGTGGACCTCCTAGAACTGCACAGGACAGGCGTGCAGTATCCATCGGAACAGATACTACACTTTGGTAGCAAGGTTTTTCTTGTCAGAGAATAACTCGGCAAGAATTACACCTTCTCTTAGGGGACTGTCTCGCTCCTGCCTTTTAACACATTGATCCGATTAATATACACGTTATTCTTGGTGATACTATACACAATTAAAGTAAATAGCCATGCACCACCATTGATTTCCAACACGACAAGGTGAAATTGTTTGTGGACCAAAAAATTCAGTGTCACGCTTTCATCAGTCGAACAGCTACTAATGCTGTGATTGTACAAAAATCATACATAAAAATACAATAGGCTGTGGTGGGAAGGGTAGCTGTCCAGATGTGTGTTTAGTGGAGAAGAAAGGGGGTATGCTTAAAACATGTATGCACGATCAGGCGATGGGTGGTTGTTTGGTAAAGGAATTCTGGAGAAGGTTATGCACATTTGCTGGGTGCGAGAAAGCAAGGTGAGACCGTGTGACCGGTACCACTATCCTGGTACACAACACGCTGCAACCAACAATGTAGTCCTCACACTCGGTCGCTTCCACTGATGTCCGGGGTTAATACTTCTGGTGTTTGTTAATGTGGCATATTCTCGGGACGCCATCGTTAATGAGATTTCTGCTTCCCTGAAGAGACTGTGGTAAAAGAAATATTCTTAATATAAAAAATACGAATATATATTTCTATGAAACTTGTAATTACAATAACAAGTCTTTTGCTGATTGGGGGGGGGGCGTTATACATCTTGTGCTTCTGGACTGAGTTTAGGTTCCAACTTCGACTCGCTAAGTTTTCAGATGGACGGGGCGAATACTTACTTCTCCGAGTAAAGTAATGCATTTCTTTCAGGTTGGCAAAACTACTTTGATTAAAGTTTATATTTTTTATTAATTAAAACAAAATTATTACTTTATACCAGTGATTTTTTTTTACGAACATATGTTTTTATTTTGTTTGCGAATGAGACCAGTAATTTGATTCGGTTCAAAGTCTGTAGAAGCATGTGAAAAATCATGTACAGTTACATAGAAAAATAGGTAAAATAAAACTACTTTGATTAAAGTTTATATTTTTTATTAATTAAAGCAAAATGATTTCTTTATACCAGCGATATTTTACGAATGTCTGTTTTTAAAAGAATTTCATCGAGTGTTTATTTTGTTTGCAAAGGAGGCAAGTAATTTGATTCGGTTCAAAGAATCTGTAGAAGTACATGTGCAAATAAAACTACTTTAATTATTTTTTGTTAATGGAAACAAAATGATTACATTTTACCAGTGATCTTTTTAATAAATAAAACTACTTTGATTAAAAAACAAAATGATTATCTTTTACCAGTGATTTTTTTACGAAGAACAAACTTATTTTATCAAGTGTTTAATTAGATAAGTGTAAGTATTATCATGTTTTGGAAGAAGGCAAGTAAACCTTTAAATAAATAAAGATTTCTCATTGATTGACCTTGATTCGTCACGTAAAAATGCAGCAAAATTATTTTTAATTGCAAGTTTTTTTTTTTAGGTGAGTGAAGTATGCAATGAAGAAATGTCGCTATGAATTTTGCTTGTTAACTTCCGGTGTTATGATGTCTACGCATGCGGTGTGTGCTAAAAACGAAGAAATTTGACTCACCCATGACAAATTTTGTGTCCGTTCTACATCAAGGAATTAATGTTTTTTTTCCATCTTTTCGATATTATACGTTCGAAAGATGACCGATTTATAAAATATCAACTTTATGGATACTTGTTGCGTATTTTTCAAGTTTTAGCTGAACATACGCACATACACACATACATACACACAGATACGTTTACACATTATATAATAGACTAGCTGTTTTCGCGCGCTCACTTTCGCTTCAAAATTTTATTCCTATCCACTACTTGAAAGCATGTAAACAAAACTAATCGATAAGAAAAGGAAGACAAAACTAATCGATAGATAAGAAAAAGAAGAGGAAGTTAATTGATAAAAATACAAAGCTAACCGATAAGAAAAAGACGAGAAAACTAATCGATAAGAAGACAAAACTAATCAATAAGAAAAAGAAGACAAAACTACTCGATAAGAATACAAAACTAATCGAGATGAAAAAAGAAAACAGAACTAATCTAAGAAAAAGAAGATAAAACTAATAGATAAGAAAAGAAGACCAAACTCATCGATAAGAAAAAGAAGATAACAAAACTAATCGATAAGAAGACAAAACTAATCGATAAGAAAAAAGACAAAACTAATAGATAAAACAAAAGACGAAACTAATAGATAATAAAAAGTAGAGAAAACTAATCGCTAAAGAAAGAAGACAAAACTAATCGATAAGAAGACAACACTAATCGATAAGGATAAAACTAATTTTTGCTCATAAAAATTTAATTTGCATACGTGATTATTCTTTCATCTTTTTACTATCAGTTATTTTAAGATCAAGTATTCCCTTCTTTGCTCATAAAATTAAAATTGTATACCTAATTATTCATACTGCAAAGCGTACCGGACACACGTACATTCATTTTTATTATATATATCTACATCTGGTTATTTCTGTATGTATTAAAATATGTTATTATTTACGCGTTATCATACAATAACATTCCAGAAATTTTGAAGTGAACTCTTTATTTTATCTACAAACATGGATGGGCGTCCGATGCAACTTTTCAAAAGTGCCAAGTTATATGTTGTAGCTCACCCCGCCGCCATCCGCTGGAAAATATTTTAAACTTAAACCAATTTCAAAAAGCTATTTCGAGCGACATGAAATCGGTCAATATTTAGCACTAAACTAACTAAGTGCCACCCACCACCACAGAAACAATCCAAAACAACCAAAATTCCAAAGACATGAAAGTGTTTTTGATATTTTGCTGCAGAACTCGAATATCGGCAGGTTGAATAGCGTATGCTTTGCTTTTAATGTATCACCATAGGAAATAACACACCACTTAATAAGTCCCAGGCCTAATCAATAAAATAATGTCAACGCTTTACTAACAATTCGATGCCCTTTTTTGTAGAACGATTTCTCTTTGACCTTAAAACTCCAGTTTCCAATATCATTTCTTCATTGGAGCCAAATCTCTTTCTTTGGAGTATTTTTTAAAGATCTGCACTCAGCCAATAGTCGTTGGAGACATGTCTGGAGAATAGAGTCGTTGCGGAAGCAGTTCGAAGTGCAATTCATGTAGTTTTGCCATTGTTGCTATCGTCGTGACACGGTGCATTGTCATGGTGAAAGAGCAATCTTTCTTCTTTATTTGTGGCCGTTTTAGGCGATTTCTTCCTTCAAACACACTCATAATGCTATATAATATTCGCTATTCATGGCTCTCCCTTTCTCAAAATAATCGACGAACAAAATACCTTGCACATTCCAAAATACGGAAGCTAAAACCTTGCCTACTGATGTTTTCATTTTTCGTCTCTTTGGACAGCTTTCACCTGCTGCTGTCAACTCAGCTGAATGCCGATTTGACTTGGGACTGAAGTGGTGGAGCCATGTTTAATCCATTGTCACATATTGACGCAAAAACTTCTTTTTGTCACGTTGAAACAGTTGAAAACAATGCTCTGAATCGTTGACGCGTTGTTGCTTTTGATCGACTGTGAACAAACACAGCTTTCTCATTGACAAATGTTCATGTAAAATGGTGAATACCACTGCCTTCTGATATCTCTAACTCTCCTGCTATCTCACGCAACTTCAATTTATAATCGGCCCAAACGAGTTTGTTAACTCTTTTTTATGTTTTCCGGGACAACTGCCGAATTTGGGAGACCTGAGTGTTCAGCATCATTTGTGTCTGTACAACCTCGTTTCCAGTCAGCATATTATCTCTTAACTATTGTTTTCGACGGAGCTGAGTCCGAATAGAACTTATCAAACCATTGTTTTGCTTGAACAGTACTTTTCCCATCAGAAAGCAATGTTTTATCAACACACAAAATGTGTGAATATGTGTGTCTGTGTAAGTTGAGAGTAATCAATTTGCTCTTCTTTTGTCATGGAATAAGGGAGAAACAGAGCGTAATGGCGTGCTCGCTTTCTGTCTGCGTGTTGTTGTTGTTTTTTTACCCGGCGATCGAATTAAGGAGTGAATTTGCTTTTTAGGCGCCAAGAATGATTTCGTGCGTGGATGTATTTGCAAACACATTACGTGACCCCTATTTTCATTTTTTGGGGAGGGAGGGGGGTCCTTTTTGTAAAATTCTCACCTGGAGCCAGTTTTTGCAGGAAAAACGTCATTGCTTTGTTTTAGAGTGTTTTAGGTGTGTGTCTTGTGTGTTTTCGCTCACGCAGTTGGTCAATAAATATTTAGCCTTCCCAATTCTTTTAGTACGTAATTTGATCAAAATAGATCCGATTTCATAGTTTGCGACGTTATCCATTATACAAATTCCACACCCTCATCAGTTTAGAACATGATAAAAAATGTTATTTTTAGTTTACTAGTATATGCGTTCATCGTAAAAATGGATACTGACATCATAACCGGTGTGACCTTTTCAACATAAGTGTTGAGAATATTGAGAACATATGAGACCGATTACAATGACACTGTCTGGTTTTACGATGACCGTATGCTAGAAAACTTAACCCCCACCCCGCCTCGCTAAAAATGAAAACAAAACAAAACAAAATCTGAAATTTATTTTTGGATAATCGAGTTAAAAAATGTCTAATCGATAATAACGCGAAAGGTTTTTCTTTTTTTCAATCTCGAAAATAAAACCAAAAACCAAAATCAATGTGGCCTCAATTTCGAATGGCCACCATTTCCTCTTAATACCAGGAAGGTTTCGTCGTGACATTTTTAATTTCAGACATTAGCTGACATTTTCAGATCATTCTCCTTCCCTTATCTCTCCTTCGCCCTCCCCCTTTCTTTCTTGTCACTTTTGATCTCTTCTCTGTCTTTTTCTCCCCTCTCCCTATGTCTCCATGTTCTCCCTTCCCCTTCTTCTCTTTTCCCCCTTCTCTCCATCTTTTACTATACTTTATCTTCATCTCTGACCCCCATCCCTCTCTTTCTCTCCTTTCTCTGTCTCTCATCTATCTTCTCCCCATTCTCTTCGTATGTCCCCCCTCTCCCCCTCCCCCTCTCTCTCTCTCTCTTTTCCTCCTCCTCATCTCCTTCTTGGTCTTCCTTTTTTCCCCCTCTCTATCCTACGCATTTTTCATTCATGACTGAAACTTACTCATGCTCGTATTAGATCCTGCTTAGTTTGCTTATTATTGTAGTAGACAGACACTTACACCACCACCGCCGCCACCACCACCACCCCTAACAGATGGTGTCCGCCGATCAGAATTCTCACTCTTTTACATAAAGGAAGTATGTATGAGCTATAGGTTAGTTTGTAGGTTTATGTCTTTTTGCCACTGAAAATAGGACACTTCTTTTCGGTTTTGGTTCTTCAAACTTTTTCTAGGTACGATCCAGATGAATGAACAGAGGGGGAAACAGTATAGCTCCGAACGAGGGGAGGTATTGCACGGAGAAGTAAAAGAGGATCGGAAGTGAAAGGAAGTGAAAAGATGTAAGGAAGTTTCATTTACTTCCTGGAAAATAACCACACATGTTTGATAGTTTGCTACGTTTGTTTTACGGCATATCAACCCCATTTTTTTTATTTTTGTGGTTATTTAATGCCTAAGCGCAACATCTATTGTAAATAATTAATTGAATTATTTTTTTTTGGTTGGGGGGGGGGGGGGTTGATTTACGGCATATCAACGCTTTGTGGATTATTTAATGCTGGAAAATAATATCTATGGTAAGCAATTCGATTGGTTTGATCTGTTTTACAGCATATCAACCCTGTTTAAGGTTATTTAACGCTAAAATACGACATCTTTCGCAAACAATTCATTGATTAATTTGAGTCTTTCTTTTTTCCAGCATATCAACCCTTTTAATGTTATTTAATGCTGCAATACAATATCTAATGAAAACGAACAAGAAAAAGAAAACACCCATCATCTTCCCTCTCGCACTCCACTGTCAGTTTACTGAATGCAATTTTCATAATACAATTTTCATAATACAAGTTTCATAAATACAAGTCCTCATAATACAAGTTTCATAATACAAGTCTCATATTACAAGTTTCATAATACAAGTCTCATATTACAAGTTTTCATATTACAAGTTTCATCAAAAAAGTTTCCTAATACAAGTTTCATAGAAAAATTTTCATATTACAAGTTTCATAATACAATTTTCATAATACAATTTTTCATAATACAAGTTTTGTATTACAAGTTTCACAAATACAAGTTTAATAATAAAAGTTTCATAATACAAGGTTCATAATACAATTTTCATAATACAATTTTCATAATGCAAGTTTCATCATACAAGTTTTATAACACAAGTTTCATAATACAAGTTTTATAATACAATTTTCATATTACAAGTTTCATAATGCAAGTTACATAAAAGTTTCATCATACAAGTTTCATAATACAAATTTCATATTACAAGTATCCTATTACACTTTTTATATTACAAGTTTCATGAATACAAAAAAAAATCAAATAAAATTGTTCATATTATAAGTTTCATAATACAAGTTTTGGTACTGATATCGAACATGTACCAGTTTCCGGGAACTTCGCGTCGGCAGCGTTCGGCCATGTTACGTAAACACCCGAGAGATGCTGAAGCGAATGTTGACAGACGATAACTTTGATACGTTGCTGAGTCGTATTTTTTAGTTTTATTTTCAAGAAAGATAGCAAATAACAACAAAACAAAAACAAAAAAACGGACAAAACATAGAGATACCATTGTTTATGATTTTTTATTTTATTTATTTATAATAAAACCATTCTACATAACTTTTAATAAATACATTTATATTATATATATATATATTTTTGTTTTCATTTCTTTTTGCATTCAGTCAACTGGTTCAAAAGTTATTTGTGTGTGTGTGTGTGTGTTTTTTAGGGAGGGGGGGGGGCTTTTTTACATTGTCTTTTTTAATCAGTAGGGTTAGAGGTTAGGGTTAAACAGAAACTTGTCTATTTCAACCGTATGTCTTGGGCCACTGATCTGACGAGGATTTCGAAACAAATGGTCTTCAGAAAATTCTTCCAATCGGTCAGCGTGTTCGGTCATATTACGAGTTTCATAATACAAAATTGATAATACAAGTTCCATAATACAATTTTCATATTACAGTTTCAGAATAAAATTTTCATATTACAGTTTCATAATACAAGTTTCGTAATACAATTTTTAAATTACAAGTTTCATAATACAAAATTTATAATACAATTTTTATATTACAAGTGTCATAATACTAGTTTCATAAAAATTTCAGAATATAAGTTTCATAATACAAATTTCATGATACAAATTTAGAATGATTTGCCAAATACAAAAGGTTACTTAAGTATGATTGAAAATGCTTAAGCGTAACTCCATCAATCTTCAGAAAGAAGCACGGCACTGATGAAAACATCCGAAATATTTAAAAAAAAAAATACTTGACTGTGAGAACCAACCCATATAACTAGTTGACACCGACCAACCACGGGTAAGTTGAAATAGAATAACGCTGTGTAAATACAATTAAAAGTATAGAAAAAAACATTATACGAAACTAAGGGGACTGAAACTGTTCGGGTAGTTTTATAATCAAAATTATTTAATCTAACACCCCAACTTAGCAAAAATTGTTGTCGCACATGCATAGGTTGGTTCCCTAACAAATGTCCGTGAAGGTCAAGGAGGATGGAAAGACCAAAGAGGGAGATCAGCATCCATACCTTAGATAGAAGAGCACGAAGAGTACTGGAATCTTGAGGAGTCATATTGTTACTCAAATTCTAGAGAAAGTCACCGGCTGTTATCAACGAAGATTCAATGGTAAACAGCTGTTGGGAGAATGTAAAGTGTTGGGGTTTTTTATCAGTGAGCAATCACTGATAATGACTCGTGTGAGAACTCTTAATAATGATCGCTCACTGGTAAAAAGAGGTGGTGTTCCCTGGAGTCTGAGTGATAACAAGTCTCCCCAGATTTCTAGTACTAATCGCTTCTTTCGATCATCGTTACATCTAATTTTGCGTTCTCACTATTACTATTATATTACTATCTTTCGAATTTTAGTGGCAATATGACTCCTCAGAATTCCAGTACTCTTCGTGTTCTTCCAGTACAGATTTGGATTTGCTCTTTCTCCTCGATTTTTGCATCCTTCTTCTTCCTTCACGACCATTTTGTGATGGATCAACATATGCTGGTGTCACCACTTTTTGCGAGGGGGAGGAGTGGAAGTTTCAGTTCTCTTGAATCCTTTCTATATTGTTTAGTTGCATTACTACACTTGTACTATGTAACGTACACCATCCATTATGCGCGACGGAAAGGGTGCAGGGGAGGGATTCTTTTTCTTTTATTTCCTTTCCACATCAAATTGTTTACCATATTTTGATTCCGTGCCGTTTTCAGAATCAACCAGAATAATTTCTGTCATTTAGATGTCTTTTGGTTTCCAATTTGCTCCTGACGATATATATATATATATATATATATATATATATATATATATATATATATATATATATATATATATATATATATATATATATATATAGGCCTTAAGGAAAATTTTAGCAATTTCCTTTTTTTCCCCACCCGCCCGTTTCATTGATTTAAAAAAACTGTTTCCTCCGAAATTTATCCTACGATTTTGTTGTACGCGAAATGCGAAATTTACTTATATATATATATATATATATATATATATATATATATATATATATATATATATATGTAAAGGAGTAAGGCTGCCAACATTTGTAAAAACGTTTTTTTTCCAACATTTATTATTATTTTGTTATTTTATTATGCCAAACAATAACACATTTCTTCAAATGAAACAACACTATTTCAAATCGAAAGACATTTCTTCAAATGGATTTACATATCTGATGAGAGCGGACCACCGCTTGAAACGCGTTATATAAAATTATAAAATGATAAAAAACAAACAATAAATAAATGTTGAAAAAAACATTTTTACAAATGTTGGTAGCCTTACTCCTTTACATATATACTTTTCTCTCGGGGGAACTGCACTAATACTGCACTACACTCTTTATATATATATATATATATATATATATATATATATATATATATATATATATATATATATATATGTTAATATTAAATTTAATAAAATAATATCAAATTATATTTACCTACATACGCCAGCGTTTCAAGCTTTCGCTCTCATCAGTGTAGCGAATGATAATCTCAGACGGTCGTAAGGTTGGAACACGGTTACAGAATCACACTAGATTCCGCAACCAAGCGTCATAAGACATTACCACGCCAAGAAAGGGAATTTAAGTTCTATTTATGCTGAGGGAGGCACATATAAAAATACTGTCTAGAAAGTATT
The DNA here is from genome assembly GCA_963556195.1 of Sepiola atlantica. Lineage (NCBI taxonomy): Eukaryota > Metazoa > Mollusca > Cephalopoda > Sepiida > Sepiolidae > Sepiola > Sepiola atlantica. The sequence goes on from OY744519.1 coordinate 56,400,453, forward strand.
CAACGAACGTTGTCGGAACATGCCATATAGCTACGTGACAGTCTATTTTTAACTTCTCCGAACAAGACTCATCTTCAATCTCTTAAAGGAGCTTATAACAATATTAATTTTAAGTAAATAATATTAAATTATTTTTACCTACATACGCGAGCGTTTCAAGCTTTCGCTCTCATCAGTGTAGGGAATGATAATCTCAGACGGTTGTAAGGTTCGAACCCGGTTTATATATATATATATATATATATATATATATATATATATATATATATATATATATATATATATATACACTATTTGTACTTACCCTCCGTTACTTGGGATGCAGTCTTTAATTTTTTTTTATTTATTTGCACATTTAAAAACTCCTATTATATCTTTCAATTTAAAATGAGTTATTTCCCTTGCTAATTATGTTTTCAGGTAATTATTTGACAATGTTTCATGTTAGCCGTTATATATATATATATATATATATATATATATATATATATATATATATATATATATATATATATATATTTATAATGGTACAGAAAAATTAGTATAACATTCGTATCGTCGGTTTCAAGCACGGAAGGACTTAGCCATCCGGCTCTCTTCAGCTTCTGTTGTCATCTGTTTCGGAAATGTGAAGTCACGTGTCACTCTCGTTTGGACTCGTTATTTGCTTAGAGTGTTGTATATGTTTGTTTAAATTTAGTGTAAGAAAGGTTTAATAATATATATATATAAGGAGAGAGAGAGAGAGAGAAAAATCCCTTGTTCTTTATGTGATTGCCTTTATAACAAAGCAGGTAGGCCTTTCAGGTGTAATATATTTTTTAAATTCCGCTAATCTCAAATTATCTAACCCATTAGATAATAATCCTTTGACCGCAACAATACCTGATTACTGATTTGACACAATTAGAAGATGACGAGTTTTAGGTTTTATTGAATGGTGTTAACGAAAGCAGATTTTATTGAGCCATTCTAATCCACCCGAAGGATTCACATCTGACATCTTACATCGTTAGTTCATTAGAGCAGAATATTGCTATAAATAGCGAAACATTCCATTCGTTTTTATTATTGTTTTGATCAATTGCTTTTCTACTTCCATCTCACAAACAGGTGAGTGAGTCAACACTCACGAAACACATCGCCCGCTTTCAAGGAAATTAACTTTCTTTATTAGTTTTATTGCATCCAAGACATCTTTTTGTCACGAGAGACAATGGATACCCCCTGTAAGGGTGCATGTACAAGGAGTCTATAGTGAAGCAAGGGTTGCGCACTTCTCAACTACCCTTCTCCTGGACCGACATTGTTTAAGTCCAGTAGCAAGCAGAAGTCCAGGACGACTAGAAACAATGCCGGAATAAACAGAAAGAAACTAGTGTTATTTCGGAGTTTTCCTTTCTAAATCAGTCGCAAAACCAAGGCCAGAGAGTCTTGTCTACCCTACTATTTAAATCATAGCTAGATGGGAAATATATGGACGCAGAACGTTATTTAGGGTATTAATGAAGATGATGCAGTAGACTCGGTAAAACTTGAACCCGCCACGCCAAACCCACAGTCTGCAACCGTAACCACATCACCTTCGATATCTTATTTTTCTTATTGAAAATAAATCAGGTCGAAAAGAAAGTTCTCTCTCTTTTTCTAAAGTAAGTCGCTAGTTAGATTTAAATGTGTTTAACTTCTCAATTATATTTGAAATGTGTCGAAATCATTTTTCTTTCAATTTTATCTGAACTGAAATTGTTATATTGTTCCCGTGTTGAGGAGTGTTGAGCTACTCCATAGTTGTGAGTACTCCCCAAACAACTCCGACTCCAAGCAGTAGTGCAGGGTAACCCTAAAAAATGCCACCCATGGAATCGTTAATCCAATCATGTTTAGTACAAATAAACTTCAGTCAATGCCTGACTTGTCCACCAAATAATATATGATAAATAATATATATGAAAAAACCATAATTTATATGTGTACGAATAGAACGAACAAAAAAATAGTTTTATTTTTATAAATCTGTTTTGTGCTTATTCCTTCACTACCGACATATTGTGTATTTAACATTAGTATAAGTTTATATCATCGTAAAGACAGTTCAAGTCTGAATACTTTTTGAACACACCATGTATATTGTGCTTTATTTCATATTCTATAGAACAAAGCTTTCACAAAAAGTCCCCAATAAATAAAAGCTTTTTTTCTCTCTCTCGGTATTGTGTAAAAGATTCCAGTCTGCGCGCCATTGATTTTAATTCCATTATGTCAACGTACACTCTTCAGAAAAATAAAATTAATTTTTGAAAAAGTTATCTTGATAAAGCAATGCCTTTCATTTTGTTCTCTCTCTCTCTCTCTCTCTCTCTCTCACACGTTCTCTCTCTCTCTCACTCGTTCTCTCTCTCTCTCACTCGTTCTCTCTCTCTCTCTCTCTCTCACTCGTTCTCTCTCTCTCTCTCTCTCTCTCTCTCACGTCCAAATGAAAGTGTGACCATCTGCCCCTGCTCGAATGCACATTCACATCTGCTGTTTTTCTTTCATTCAACAAACATCTATCCTTTCTATGTCGTTCAGTTTTAACTAAATGCATTGCTGAATAAAAACGTTTAATATTTTTTTCAATTTTATTTTTTTCTTTACATTTATAGGTTAGGACATTCTTTGTATGTGCTTTAAATTTGAAAAGTGAGTTACGATCACAATTGGGCATGTCGACAAAGCCCCGGCCTCCAGGGTAGACATCTTTCATTATTGCCATTGAACAGTGTTGTGCTCCAAATATATCGTTTAGAAACTTGATTCTTTTATCTCTCTATATATTCTTATATGAGGATAAAATACACGGCATATCTTAAAATGAAATTCCGTGGAGACAGGATATGTGAAAAAAGACAAAAGGAAAAACAAATTAAACACGTTTTTTGATGATTTATCCCTGTGTTTAATGTGTTTCTCCTTTAGTCTTTTTTCACACATATTATCATATATAAAGTAAAAGACAGTTTCCCCTATTTCGTTGGCGTTAATAGTTTTTTTTAAAACGGATGTATACTTAAAATTGCTCACTCAGTCCGTTTTGACAAATATTCGGTCTAAATCCTTAAAAGCAAAAATATAATTTCCAATTAATCTAATCGAATTTCATATTTAATCTGATCAACAATTTTTGTTTTGATTACTATTATCATAGAAGAAGTGGGAGAAGCTAACTCTCCAACAGTCCCTAGCCCTCTTCCTTTTACCAATGACACCGTGAAGAAATCTTCTATTATTGTCGCTGAACAGTGTTGTAGTTCAAATATTTTTCGGGGGCGGATTCTATCTATCTATCTATCTATCTATCTATCTATCTATCTATCTATCTATCTATCTATCTATCTATCTCCCCCCCCCATCTCTCTCTCTCTCTCTCTCTCTCTCTCTCTCTCTCTCTATATATATATATATATATATATATATATATATATATATATATATATATATATATATATATATAGTTCCTATCTGTTCGTTTGTTTATTCGTTTATTTGTTCATGAACTTTTCTTAGGGTTTTGGTGATAGACTCCTATAACCCCATATATTCTGAGATTACATCATCCAAGGTACTTGGATAAGTATATTTAATTTTGATCAAAGAGGACGTAACATTATTGTGGGGTTCTGTGTTTGCGCTTGACATCTATAAAAAGAAAATACGACTCTTTACTTTATTTTACTTTTCTGCATATGCTAAATAAAGTAAAGAATGAAACTTTGTATGAAAGGAAAGAAGTTAAAACGGCAGTTAACGTCGGCGTCACCATTATTTTTAGCGTGACACTTGGTCTGGATAAGGTAGACGGTGGCTTTTCGTCTTTCTCCGTACCATGACTCACGCTACCAAGTAATAATAAAAATGATAGATTGAGAAAAAAAAGAAAGTAAAAACAGGATTAATGAAATGCAACATACTTATATATTTACAAAGTTACAAATTGTGAAAGATTGTATATGTGAATTGTTCATTTTGTGTGTGTAAGTTCAGACAGTTAAATTGTTTTTCTTTCTTTGTAGGATTTAGAAGAGTTATTAGTTTGTGTAACAAGTATGTATGTGTATCTTTGCCTTCTTCAGTATGTGAGTATGTGTTGAGTATTTGTGGCATCGATGCGAGGAAGTGATATTAGTTTCTTCTCTTCCCCAACGAGTTGCTCGGGAGGGGAACATGTTACGTCCTCTCTTTTTACACTATAACTGCTGTTGTTGTTGTTATTGTTGTTGTTATTGTTGTTGTTAAGCGAGTCAGACATAGAACTCACGAAGATCGTGCCTCAGTATTGTTTGGTCTGCATGAAGTCCCCCTCGTTGGTCGTATCTATTCGTTAACCTACAATATTGCAAGTTTTTTTTTACCTCTGCCATCGAGAACAACAAGGCTCCGCTATTGCGTGCGAAGTCGGGGAAGGTTTGACCCAAAACACACAAATAGAATGGAGCAGAAGCAACGTAGCCACTCCCATTCACTTGATTTACGGTTCTGCGCCTGACACACCTTTGCTTACCACATGCTGAGGCATAGACGACCAGAGGACGACGGATCCTGATACCGACTCCTCCTGGAGTCTCACCAGAGCCTTGTTAGCCAGGTAGCTCTATCACTATCACGTTGTCACCCTCTATCACAGTAAGGAAGAGTTGGTTTTAGGGGGGGGGGGCTGCTGTTGATGATTTTTCGCACCAGTTAGTCTTATCGATACGCAAGCTGTTAAATTTTCTGACGAAATCACACGGTAAAGTCCATACAGTCTGTAAGTAATACATGCTCTCTTCCCGCTAATCACCGTGAGGACGTTTTTGTTTGTTGTACTGCTCATAATTTGTCAACACTGTTCAGTTTAATTACTAAAGAACTGGTTGGAACCCCCTTTGAGCTCCACTATTGATGACGATATTATCAGATTTAAACCCAATAAACTAACACGGCAGAGATTATAAGTTTTGTGATGATCTGTTCTCTTAACGCAGCTTCAGTTGCATTATGTCCAAGATTCATGTTTTAAAATAACTCTCACGTTTTGTGCGTTAACTATTGTGATTTGGGATTTACAGTTGATCAATTACGTGGAATTATCAATACGTTATCAATTCATATTATCAATAGTATCATCATATCTGCAAATAAATAGACATTAGTAAAAATATCAATGTTTTGATTAACATATCTACAATAGATTTCATGTGCAACGATTTAATAGATATGATCACGGACTATGGAAGCGACATCACACACACACACACACACACACACACACACACACACACACATATATATATATATATATATATATAATAACATTTATAAATAAATATTAATTATTTATTACCTACAGACATCGATGTTTCATGTTTACGCAATCTTCAGTGCAGGAAGCTAATTCACGACGGTCGACGGGCGCGAACTCCGATCACAAATCACCAGTAATTAGCTTGGAATTTAAGAGGAATTTAACTTTGTAAATACCAAGTCGACGAGTATTCACAACAAGCGGCGAAGAGTGATCAACAACAACAACAAATCGTGTTGGATCTCGCAATGAAGCTAGTAGTACTGCTTGTTATTAAATTCACTCAGAGTGCCCAGCCTTAGTAAAGGGGGCTATATATATATATATATATATATATATATATATATATATATATATATATATATATATATATATATATATATATATATATATATATATTAGAGGTAAAAGATGAGAATAAAACATTGTAAAGATATAATATTTATTAAAAACATCAAAAGTTCAGAGCAAGGAGCCTCATATCCTTAATCCATGGATTTTCAAAGAAAACATTTCTTCTCATCAGAGGATGGGGAAGCCGACAATGCGATTATAAATATTGTCGGCAACAATTAACTTTGAAAATTTTATATAAAGTAAAACAAAGTAGAAGTAAAGAACAAAATTAGGGCCAGAGGTGAAAAGTCTTATTTTGAGGTGTGAGCGTAAAGTCAAAGTGGGTGTTATCTAATAACACGTCAGGACAAAATGAAATAAAAAATAAAAATAAAAATAAAAGCATCCGTTATTTAGGGATGAATGCATGAAAAAGAAAGCGATACTTAAATTGTTCAGGAGTCCAAAAGTTTTTGCAAGATGTTGGTGGTCTTTGGTAATTGGTAAATTCCAATTTATCCTGTGTAGTATTTGTATCCGTTTGTTGCTGGAGTTTTTTCTTTTGTTATGGTTCGGTGTATATAAAAAATTGAGGATTTCGAACAACCATCGCTTCCTGGTTGAAACGAATATCGGTATTATTAAATATTAAATATTATATATATATATATATATATATATATATATATATATATATATATATATATATAGGGTGGGCAAAAATAAGAGTCCTATTTTTAAAAATTCATAACTTTTTTATTTATTGATTTTTTTAATTTATTTTTTTTAGAATAAGTAAAGGACCCCTTCCGAAGCAAGCATGAGCCGTATTAGCCCTAAGGAACGTACCCTCATTTAGAAAACATTATTTTTGCTTAAAAAACTCAAAACAGTGTAAAAAACAATACTTTAGTTTTTGTAAGTTTTAAGAAGTGTTTTTCGGCTAAAATTTGTTTTGTTTATTTCAAAAAATCTCGGAAGGGTCAGTCTACACACACATAAAGTTTGGTGAGTTTAACTTTTATTTTGTGGAAGTTATTCAAATTCAAGTTATTCAAATTTAAAGATAGGACCCTTATTTTGGCCCACCCTGTATATAGGATCAAATATAAACCAAAAGTAAAACTTTTAGTAGATGGTGCTCTCTCTCTCTCTCTCTCTCTCTCTCTATATATATATATATCTATATATATATATATATATATATATCTATATATATATATATATATATATATATATATATATATATATATATATATTGTTAAAAATAACAGAATTCGTTTGTTTAATTATACCTTTTTTATTTAAAAAATTTTCTAATGGTCTTTTTTATATTAAAATCAAAAAAATTAATAAATGTTTCTATAGGTTTCACGAACGTTTTCGATTCTTCGTGGAAAAAGCAAATGAACAAAAAAGCTGGAGAAAGAAGATACTTTTTTAAAAGACGGCGGAGAAACGCGCAGAGAACGTTTGTTCCAGGAAGTCGTTGACGATTTAAATTCAGCAACGCTGGATGGCATCACAGAACAAAATCGCATTACGTTAAGCATTTTAAAATGTTACCACTGTGATGTTATTAATTTTAGGTTGTTGTGAGGATGAATCGACGAAGAATCGAAAACGTTCGTGAAACCTATGGAACATTTATAATTTTTTTTTATTTTAATACAAAAAGACCATCAGAAAAATTGAAAAAATAAAAAGGTATAATTAAACAGACGAATTCTGTTATTTTTAACAATATTTGCATAAATGAGAAAATGCTGCCTAAATACACACAATCTCTCTCTCTCTCTCTCTCTCTCTCTCTCTCTCTATATATATATATATATATATATATATATATATATATATATAGTAAGCAATGAAAATATATATGGCAATCAAGCTACACAGAGGCTCGCGTGTTTCATCCCCGGGGGGAATCGTCAGGCTAACGATTCCCCTCGGGGATGAAACACGGGAGCCTCTGTGTAGCTTGATTGCCATATATATTTTCATTGCTTACTACCTAGCTGTACTTACGTATCGAGCACTGTTGAAGTAAATACTGAAAACTGATACATAAAAAATTATATCTCCTTATAATATTTTATGTGGATACATGAAGTACTAATATATATATATATATATATATATATATATATATATATATATATATATATATATAATATAATAGTATGTGTTACTAAAAAACTTTTTAAAAAATTATTTTGATTACCAGGACTAATGGCGGACATTATGAAAGAAAAGAAAATCATTTCTTCGAACGTTTTCAAATACTACTTACGTTTACCTAAGTAACTAAAAAGACTTTTCATTGGTCTGTTGGAATAAAAGAGACAAATAAGTTAAATGAAGATAACAATTTTTAATGTTAACGTTTCTGTTTTTTGTTGTTTTTTTTGGCTTAGTTTGACGAGAAAAAATTCAATGAAAAAAACTTTGAAAACATCTGGAGTTTGTTATCAAGAGAATGCATGTTTTAACATTGGCAGAAACAATTGTATGAATTAAAATGTTATTTTAAAACAAACAAAAATACTTCACCCTATAAGTAAACCCTGACCAAATATTCAAAATAACATAGTATTCGAAACCCAAAGTAAGTCCCTTCGGCATGGCTATGCACTGGCTTATAAGAGGAAGGGTGCATCTTCTCCAAGTGATGTTATATCCAGTAACAGCACTTAGCTGGATACTCCACCAGACTAGATGATTTATTGTTCTGGAATCCAGTAAGACCAAGAGACCACAAGAAAGATATACTATAACATAGTTAATTGGTCAATTGGGGAGACGAAAATTAATGTTCTTAACTTCTTTACTAACTCAACGTTTTGAAAAGGTAACGGCGAATTTTAATGGAACACTCGAATATTAATGTATCTGATATATGGACCCATTGATTTATGAGATTTTATACTAAAGTAAAATGGAAAAAAGAGAATCTAAACTAAACCGTGTGTTACTGTCTCCAAAAACAAGCATCATAACAATCAGACAGATAATATTAATACTAATAATCTCAATTATCTATTATTTATTACAATATCCGAGCATCTTCAGTTAAGATATATACTAATAACGTCGTTAGAGGATATTCTCTATAAATTAGCGACATCGTTATGCGATTTATTGTTACAGGATGACGAACATGATTTATTAATAATTTACAGGAGATGGTTCTTGAGGTGTTGTGGTAAACATATACTTCTTTATAAGAAATAAGAACGCATAACACACATACACAAACAAACACACACACACACGTCAATATCTTGTTACTGTAAAAAGTGCCCTGCATCCAACTCGAATCCACCAAGTTATAGTTTTCTCCTCATTCCCATGAGTTGAGCTCTCCCACATTGGAAACACTAAATATGCCCAGTTACACCCCGAAAATGGAGAACTTTACGTTGGCCCGTTCACTGAAAAATATAATTTGCCCCAACTAACAGCACGATCAGAGATCACGGATCTAATCAAAATAATTAGAAACACTTATTTTATCAGGATATCGCAAATACTATTATAGCTAAAAAAAAGAAAAAGAAAAAGTAGGTATATAACCTCAGGATACAAAAGAACTCCATTAAAGGTCATTGGAACCGTTCAAAACAGACCTACGCTTGATTAAAAATATTAAATTCAAATTCAAATGACAATAACACTTTCAACCCGAAATGAAAAAGAATATTAGGAACATCACCAAATCTAGTACTATCATGACCAAGGCCGATAAATCTAAAAGCTCTGCCTCTTAGAATTGTTGGCATCCGCCTGTCTCAGGAGACAATGGAGTTCTGCGCCTCAGATTTCTCCGTTGCTGAATTGCAGCGTCTGCTGTGACTGTTCAAGCCTATCCTGGATCGACAGGCCCTGTTGCTGTTGCCACAGATGTAGGTGGTTTCTGGTTGCGAGAGCTCTGTTGCAGCCCTCCGCCGTCTGTGCTCTCTCCTCTCCGTCCACTGCTGGTCTCTCTTCTCCTCACTCCTCCATTACAGTTCTTCTCTAGCGCCAGCGATCTTCAGCGACGGACTCCCAGCCTGTTGGGTCGATGCCACCTGCTCTCATGTCTCGCTTGCAAACATCCTTGTAGCGTAGGACAGGTCTTTCTGATAGTCTGGAGCCGGTTGCAAGCTCACCATAGAGAATATCCTTTGGGATCCTCCCATCGTCCATTCGCCTGGCATGGCCAAGCCATCGGAGTCGTCGTAGGGTGAGCATAGAGAACATGCTCAGGATGTCCGCCTGATCACGTACGGCCTTGTTTGAGATGTGGTGATTCCTAGGATTCTCCTGAGGCTGTGCAGGTGGAAGGTGTTGAGTCTGTTCCTTTGGCAGGAGTAGAGGGCCCAAGATTCACTGCCGTATAGCAGCGTGCTGAGCACGCAGGCTTGGTACACCTTCATCTTGGTATTGGTGGTCATCATCTTGTTATTCCAGACTCTCTTCGTCAAGCGAGCCATAGCTGTTGCTGCCTTGTCAATACGGTTGTGGAGTTCTGCATCCAGGGAGAGATTACTGCAGATGCTTGAGCTGAGGTATGTGAAGTTCTCGACAACCTCGAGGGTGTAGTCGCTAATGGTGATGTTTGGGGTACTGCTTACACCTTGGCCGAGAATATTAGTCTTTATTTAGACTGATAGTCCTGCCAACTTACTACATGGGTGTGCGAAGCAGTTGATGAGTCACTGCAATGCCTCTTCAGAGTGTGTCGTCAGTGCTGCATCATCAGCGAAGAGCATTTTGCGTATAAGCACCTTCCGAACATTGGTCTTAGCTCGAAGACGGGCAAGGTTGAAGAGGCTGCTACTGCTTCTGGTATGGAGGTACACTCCATCCTCCGACTTGTTGAAGGCGTATAACAACAGTAGAGATAAGAAAATGTCAAAGAGTGTCGGGACGAGTACGCACCTCTGTTTCACTTCGGTCTTGATTGGGAAAGGGTCCAAGGAAGAGACATCGTACTGTACGATGCTCTGCATGTCCATATAAAAAGATGTAATAATTTTCAGGAGCCTGGGGGGCATCCAATCTTCTGCAGCTGGCAAGGTCTGTTGACAAGGTCCTTTCTGCTGACAAGGTCAAAGGCCTTGGTTATGTCGATGAAGGCGATGTGCAGTGGTTGTCTTTGTTCATGGCCTTTTTCCTGGAGCTGTCATAAAGAAAAGATCATGTCGACAGTTGATCTTCCTACTCTAAACCCACACTGCGTCTCAGGTTATACACCCCATGCAAGTAACTGCAGTCTGTTGAGGACGACCCGAGCGAAGACCTCTCCAACAACATGGTAGTTGTTGCAGTCACCGCAGTCGCCGCAGTTACTCTTATTTTTGTACAGAGTCACACATTTCCTGGTGCACTGTTTCTTCTTCTTTCCCAGCATTACTGCAGTAGCTTGTGCAGATGGTGGAACAGGAATGTCTTCTTTTCCCCTCTTGATGATTTCAGGTAGGTTGCCATCTTTTTCTAGAGCTTTGCTGCAGGTTTGGGAGTCGATGGTCTTGTTTAGTTCTATTACAGAGGGAAGAACGCCCAGCTCTTCTTTAACAGGTAGGTTGATAGTGCTTTCAGCGGCTTTTTTAGCATGGTTTGCTGGCTCTAATTCTGCAATGCCGGCTTCGAACCAGTCCGTGATTTCCCTATTTCCTGCCAAAGGTGGTCACTGTGGAGTTGTATATCACTGATAGAGAATATACTTTAAGGTCATTTCGTTATAATTATATTTAAATGTATTATAATAGGCTGTAATAGAAAATCCATCTGACTCCATGGATAAATTAATAGACGACATTGAAGTTTACATAGAAATATATTTTATTTGGGCAGTGCGGAAAAGGAATTAAAATCGTAACAAAGGGTGTCATGCATGTTGGTAGTTTTATCATGTTGGCGAATTGTGAAAGCAAGCGAAATGCGTCTTGCCTAGACGATGTCTGCTGAGACGGAAAAAAAACCGATTGCGTGCGTGCTGTAAGAATTAGTCCAACAGATTTTTGTGTTTATACGCCATACCTCTAATTGGTTGGAGGGCCAATCACTTCAGTAGTACACCTGTCTATTACAGCAAAAGAAAATAGGACATACAAATATTTGACTGTTACAAGGGTTTCTTTTTCCTAATATACGTAAAAGAACGCAAAGCACACTGTGTAGCTTAGGTATTGTGTGTAAATATGAGTGTGTGCGGATGTGAGTTAAAATGTGTGTGGTGTATGTGGATGTGCGCGAGTGTGATAATGTAGGCGCGAGGCCAATTCAATATGGATAGCGAATTCACACTTCTTTTTAATCTTTTATTTTCAAAGAAAAGAAAAGAAAACAGAGGAAAAATGAATAATCTTTAAAAATAAATGCATACAAAAGGAAACGTAGTTAAAGAGAAGTCACAAAAAGCAACTTTATGGGGAGAAGAAATTAAAAGAATAAAGTGACATAAATGCAATTAATGACTAAGATGGGGAATTACCAAAGCGGTTAATGAGAATTAAATGGTCCTTAAGGGTCGGTGTGGTATAAATTAGTCCCAGGGAGGCTATTAAAATCATTTTTATTTAGGAATGTTAACAGGAAGAAGATGTTTAAGATAAAAGCACAAATTATGAGTTCAGTGTCGTAAAGTATAAGATGGAGTGAAAGTTACGGAGCCGTGGTTGGTTGAGCGAGATCACGTGACATTAGAGTGAGAATAGTTGAAAAGCAGTCGACAATAGACACGAATCATACAGGTAATCACCCAAAGGCATATTCCAGTTATGACGAAAAATTTAATAATATGGCGAGCAGTAACGCAGTCCAAACGTAGGAGTCCATATACAGCCACTAGACGCATCACGGAAGGAATTTCCAATAAGTAGAAATAGTCTTTTAAAAAGACACCGACCGCGCATTTTGCTTTAAAAAAATGAATAACCTATAAAATTTCACGGTGATTAATTAATTAAAAATAATCATATAAAACAATCATTTAAACTTTTAGAATGTCGGTGCATTTCGATAACAAGTGCCAGCGATGTTGTTCGCATTGTATTACACTACAGCAGCATAAAATTCTCAGCTCAGTATTTTGATGTTTCGCATAATTTTAAGGACTTCTATAATTTGGGAAATTGCGAAGTTTCCGAAATGAGAAAAATAAAATGATTATAAAAAACTTTGATATAATTTACTTAATGAGATAATAAACCAGATGAGATAGGTTGAAATAAGTTATTTTATGATCGTATACTCATTTACAAAATTACGTCATTTTCGAAATGAAAGAATCCTCGAAAATTATATTCTCGAAGCCCCTAAACGTCTAAATAGTAAACATGTTTTGCTGTTGTCGTCAAACAAACAAGATGGCCGACACCCGTAATTTTTACTTTCATGTCCTTAGTAAACATTAAATTGAAATAAAAATAATTGCCTGTTTTTTTTTATAGAAATGCACTCAGGTTTTAAGAGCTTGTGGATATTGGAGTATTCACATAAACTATTGGACTATAATTAAAAAATATATAATTAGGCGTATTTTAATGACGGTGTGATTGTAAAAACACCAGACGTTTTTCAAACTACAGCTTTTACGATACAGGCAAAGTTAGACAGAAGGTCAGTGAAAAATTCAGCTCCAAGAACAATGGGGGAACTCTGGATAGGTGTAACGTTTACCATGATCGACGTCGTAGTCATTTGAAAGGAAGAGGTAATTTCTGGGAGAATGACCTCCTAAGACCGACCCGAACTGATACTAACTTTGGTGTATATCTCACGTAGAGATTCAATTTAGAAATGAAGTTTCAAATCCCCGCTTGTTCGTGAAATATTTTTTGAGTTTCTCAATTATTATTTCATGCACTGTTGTATTTAAAGATCTGTCCCTACCCTACTTTACACAACTGAAATGTAAAAAAGAATTTGCGTTCTCTATAAAAGAAAAACACTTCCGGTTTGTCTTCAAATCCGATCGGATCATATTTTTCTTCATAATAATGTTACATAACCGTCCCGGGAATAGGCCGTGGTAGTTCTCGTTTTGTATACTCGCCCCGGAACGGGCCGTGGCAGTTCTCGTTTAATCACTCGTCATTTTTAACACCAGAAATCATATAATTTGCATACCTTGAAATTTCTCGCACCGTCAATCTTTCCTCGCCGCGTGGAGGGGTGCGTTGTCTAGTGGTTGAATTTTTTCTTCTTTCTTTCTGCCGTGAACCACGCCGCTGCAACACAAAAGCTCCATGACCGACTCAATCGACAAACAATCCTTTACATTTTCAATTCTTTTTATTACAGGCGTTAGTTATCTATCGGCTTGGAGTTATTCACCAACGTCGAGAGAGAGAGAGAGAGAGAGTGAGAGAGAGAGGAGAGAGAGAGAGAGAGAGCAAATTACTGCTTTCGTAATTACTTATCAATTAAGTCCTTAACCATTCGTGGAGGAGGAAAAATGATCTTTCGCCTATATTTTCTTAGGGAATTAATTCCCCTAATTATGTTGCAGACTGCATCATAAAAATAACGTCTGATAGGCTCGCCTCCAAAACCCAGACTGGCACAAACTCTGCTTCCCACGTAAAAGCCCGTGACGTCACAGAGCTCCTATTTGCAGGTGCATTCGTAACAGCCTGACTCCTTTGAACCCCCGACCTAAAAGGTTTCATCAAAATGGTGGGCTGTCACGTCTGTGAGCTCCAACCGTGAGAACAGCCCTATTCTGCACTCGACTGTACGAGTCCACCCGCACTAAATCGCGCAAGCCAAACCACGATTTCCAACAGATACGCCCACCTCAAGATGCGTCCGTTCCCACTGGGCCATTATCCAACAATAACATGTATCAACGTTGCATCAATAAAACTGACGAACCAGAATCAAACATTGATTTTGTAAGGCAAGTGGACAAACTTGACAAACGGTTTGACTTTACTTTATTATATAATAGCTGTTCCTACCCGGCGTTGCACGAAAGTCTTTTTATGTTCATTTTTGTTTCCCTTTTTTCTTTTAACTATACTGTTAGTTTTACTATTTCGTAATTAGCATAACGAAAAAAGATAGAAAAACTAAAAAGAACTGTTTAGTTTTATAATACACCTTTAAATGTCTTCGAATTTCTTCATTCAAACTGATAAAAGAAAATTAATTACAAAATTAAATCTACCAGAATGACTTCCCGTTGTTGGATAATGACCCTATGGGAATGGACGTATCTGTTGGGAATCGTTGGTTTGACTTGTGCGAATTAACGCGGGTGCAGTTGAGTGCAGATTAAGGCCTGTTCTCGCAGTCAGAGCTAACAGACGTGACAAGGTTACCGTGTGACGAGACCCCAGATCAAGGGTCAGTCTGCACCTGTGAGAGGCTCTGTGACGTCGCGGGCCTTGCGTGGGAAAGAGAGGATCCGTGACTCACTCGTTCTCGTGAGAAGCGAGTTTTTAGTCAGTCTGATTCGGAAGGCGAACCGAGAGGACGTGCGATTCACGATGTAAAACTAAGGGAAATATTTCCCTTAAGGGAAGACAAGAGCGAGAAATCCTTCCCCCTCTCTATGAATAGTTAAGAAACATTGTTAACTAACTACGATAAAGTAGGATTTCCTCTCCCCCTCTCTCTCTCTCTCGACGTGGTGAATGACTCCCAGTTAAAATAACAACTCTTGTAATAAAATGAATTAAATTTAAAAGCAGAGTTTGTCTTCGGAGTGCGTCATGGCTTTTGTTGCAGACAACGGACGGTGTGGTTCACGGTAGAGAAGAAAGAATTCATCCACTAGACGACCCGACCGCCCTCTACAAGCGAGGGAGAAATCTAAGGTATGCAACACCGTTCCTTCGTAAATACGGCACCCATTTTAATCCATATATATATATATATATATATATATATATATATATATATATGGAATGTTCCGACAACGTTCGTTGAACACTCTCCAGACAGTCTTTCTATATGTGCCTCCTTCGCATTAATAGAACTTAAATTCCCTTTCATGACCTAGTAATGTCTCGTGGCCATTTGGTTATGACGCTTGCTTGCGAAGTCTAGGGAGATTTTATAACTGAGTTCGAACCATACGACCGCCTGAGATTATCATTCCCTACGCTGATAAGAGCGAAACCTTGAAACGCTAGCGTATGTAGGTAAAAATAACTTAGCATTATTTACTTAAAATGAATAATTTTTGTCTCTTTTAAAAAAAATTTTAAAGCGAAGTGTAACACATTAGAGAAACCTGTAATAAAAAGAAAATTAATTAACCAACTAAATTTAATCAACCAAAGAAAAATAATTTGCCTGCTAAAAACCGTGTTTTGGTTGCAGGCAATTACATTGGTACAAAAATTGTCCATATACAATTTTTAAAAGTGTTTAAATTGCGGTCGCATGGGACACAAAAGTACACACTGCAGAGTTAAAAATAAAGTTTTTAAAAACCTTTATTAAAATTGCTAAAAGTGGCGAAATTAAGATTATCAAGAAGTTTGTGCAGGTAAAAAAAAGAATAAAAATATTAAGTTACAACTTGATTCCGGCTCAGATAGGTCAATAATAAATCTTCAAGCGTGAAAAAATCAAAATACAAACGCAGAAATAAGTTTCAAGTACCTTTAAATACACTCTTTCGGTGATGTACATTTCTTATAAACTTTCTTTTTCCTGAACACTATCGATCCAAACATTTTAGGTTTGCCCTTTCAAGACGCTCATATTTTTCTTAAATCCACTTTAACTTAATAAGGGCTCTTTTTGCCCGAAATAATTATTGTCTGAAAATGTGTTAGATATTGTTACTCTAATATATATATATATATATATATATATATATATATATATATATATATATATATATATATATATATATATAGAGAGAGAGAGAGAGAGAGAGAGAGAGAGAGAGAGAATTAGATAAAATGAAAGAATAAAATAATGTGCGAATCAAATTTTATTACAATTCAAAGTTCAAGCAAAGTAATTGAAAGTCCTTAACCCATTGGTTTTCAAAGAAATTTCTTCTCGCCAGATGATCATTACCGTAGTGGAATTACAGCGAGTAAATAAAACTTTACTTTGAAAACATAAATATAAAAATATAAAAATATAATAATAATAAACAAAATTAATAATAAAATTAATAATAAAAATAAATATATGCAACACAAATTGCATCGGCCAAAAACATATTTAAGTTGAAATACCCCATCAAGGTACGGCTAGAAATAATATTGATTAAAGTAGAATCAGGAGTCAAAATAGATATATATATATATATATATATATATATATATATATATATATATATATATATATATATATATATATATATATATATATATATATGGAGAGAGAGGGTGCGTGTGTGTGAGAGAGATGGAGAGGGGGAGATAGGTAGATAGATACAAAGTCCTATGAACAATGATTGACGGCCCTGTATTCGCTAGAGTGTAGACGGCTGTGTGGAGACCTCATCCGCAGCAACTACAATGTGGATCGTGACACCTTTTCCACACCAGCTTCATGGAGAGGGCTTCCTAGAAACTCTGAGAAGCTGTACCTGAGAGGATTTGGGCTAAATCGTTGGAAGGCGTCCTTTTCGGTTCGGGTCGCTGCTCTGTGGAACAGGCTGCCAAAAGCTATTGGTAAGCCTTTAGACAACCAAATAGTTCTAGGCAGCGATCTGTGGATAATTACGCCTCACTTGAGCAGCGGATGATGCGTGGGAACGCGTTTCTGGCGTAAAGCATCACCAATAGGAATTTAAATATACCTTTCGGGAGGTTTTTCACCCCAGCGTCAGGTCGTTATCTCGACAGGACTCAGCAAAAGATCTACCATAGTTGCTGTCATCTCATCAGGAGAACGACAGCATTCTCTGTGCGTGTCTCTGTCGTGGAACAGCCTACTAGAAGTGGTGACGTTGCCTATCATATCCAGGATTAAAATCGCCTTGGACAAAACATTCAAACGGTATACAGATGTACACATCTCCTAACTGTCCTTTTACATGGCTTGTTGCACTTTCCTATTTTTTCCAATAAATTTAGTTTGATTCGTGCGGCAGAATGATCCCAGAATATGACAGTTGAGCAAGACGTTCCCGACGGTCTGCTTACCTTTGCTGCCATCGCATCGAGTAATGCCTCATCTTGCCATGACGTCGCGGGATTGCTGATTTCAATAGTTTGTTTAACAAAAGCTTTGCAGTTTAATAGTCGGTAGTATTTATAGAATAAAACATTTGCTTGGCCTTTTTCTTTCTAAAAAAATGACTAATAATATCAAAATGTTTATTGATGATAAGAAAATGATTGTAAATCCTCAATGACTAAAAAAAAATTGAGGTGTTTTATTAAATATATTTATTTTTTAATAACAATATACACTCTTTAATAGCAAAAACAAAGTCAAGAATGACACGATCGTTGTGAAACATTATTTACTCACTAGCAGTTTTCACATGAGTTATTATCAGTGATTGCTCATTGGCAATAACAAATGGTGTTCCCTGGAGTTTGAGTGACAACAAGTATTTCCAGATTTCCAGCACTTTTCGGCTCTTTCAATAACTATTACAAATCATTTTGCATTATCACAACAGTCGTTTGCCATATATTTTTCGCTGACAACGATCGTTGGCCTTCTCTAGAATTTGAATGGCAACAAGCCCCACTATATACCAGAACTTTCTGCACCCTTCAAGTGGAAGTCTAGTTGATGACCTCCCTTCTCGGTCTTTCCATCCTTCTTGATCCTTCATGGGGTGCATTGGGAGACTTGTCAGATTCACCTTTATTCAAGACGACCTTCATTTACAGAGAAACAAAGAAATTTCAATTGATTTCATCGATTACATATTTTATCCAATTCGATAATTCTTTCAGTAAAAGAAACGTACACCGTTAATTCTCATTGAATAATCAACAAATGTGATTATCCAATGAACTTGCCTAGTTTGTTACAATTGGGAACTTCAAAATGGCGTCTTTAATATCTTTTACTTTATTTATGTCTACGTTTTCAACATTAAATTCTAACACTTATTATATGTAAGTTTACTTATTCATACTTTACTTACTATTCTCGTAATAACGAAATTAATAAAAGTTAATAAAACCACTTTTTCTTTTTACAATTTCCATCAGATGGTCATTCGCAATATATGTATTAATTGATCTTACGACGTCGATCACATACATATCAGTATATTAGAAAGCTATTGGCCTATTGTGAATATGAACTTTTTGCCGTTTTAATCTTATTGTTAGTGCAATAAATGGTCCAACATAATAAATATAGAAATAAGCCTATTGTTAATGTTGATTTAGTATTAGTAGACTGGGATAGTGGTCAGGAGAGATGGGGAAAATTATAGGCTATTTGGCCCAACTTTAATAATAAAAGTTTGAATTTCATAAATACATGCTTGTATGGATTATAATTAAACTGGGTTAGTGTTCAAGAGAAATGGAGAAAAATTGTAGATTATTTGAGCCATCCATAACCATGGAAGTCTGATTTTCATAAATATCCAAATGTTTAGGAAAAATGGAGACAAATTATAGGTCATTTGAGCCATCCGTAACTATAAACCTGATTTTCATAAATAAATGCTTGCAGTATATATATATATATATATATATATATATATATATATATATATATATATATATATATATATATATATATATATATATATGGGGGGTGTACTGCATCCACAGGAAGTAGCACATGGCTGTGTCCGCATATGTTTCCTCTGAAAATTCCTTTCCCCATTTCTTCTTCTTCTTCTTCTTCTTCTTCTTCTTCTTCTTCTTCTTCTTCTTCTTCTTCTTCAACATTTCATAGCCATTTTTCTACCCATTCCCTTATTTTTTCTCATTCGCCATCTATTGGCATTTATTTCTCAGGCTTCCTTCCGAGGTTCCTCCTCTTCCTCGGCTCCACCAGCCAGCCAGCAATCATCTTACAGCTTACAAAGGGATGCCTAGGAAGTGGGGCATGTGGCTCTGCTTGAGTAACTTAACTACCGACAAGCCACCAGTTCTGATAAACACATACACACACACACACACACACGCGCACACGCGCGCACACACACGCGCATGCGCGCTTGCGCACACAAATAAAGCAGCCTATATATTTATTCCAGTTGATGACCATTGACAACACGCAGGTGTCGTTTGTGTCATATGTGCAATATATATATATATATATATATATATATATATATTAATTTTTTCATGGTTGGTTAGACATGTATATGTCGGCTGATAGCCAGAAACACGTGCCCATATATTCCTTTTATATTTACGTAAATATTGATTAATGAATATACATATAAAATAAAAAATAATGAGGTCATATTAAAAAGGGCGACTTAATGCAATATTCATTACCGCTTAGGAAGTGGAAAAATACTAAGAAAACACTATACATATGCACATCTAAATGAATATAAAGCGAAAGTTGTTTTCATTTATCCATACCATATTTATATTAAAACACTTTACCTGTAACCAATTCAATTTACCGTAAAATATTTTCACATACGGTATATAAACTCACAGAAAATCTCAGTAAACACTATCAAGGCAATAAATTATTTGCATATTTATTTTTAAGCATTGTCTAATAAATTCATTTTATTTATCTACCTCCCACAAGGTAAGATGTGACACAAGGTCGGGAAAGTGGGATTAGATAAGCCAGCGCTCGAGAGGTGAGCACTCTGGCCATTTAAAAATTGCCTGGGCAGCCCCGTCGGCATTCCCCGGTAGTGGCGCCTCAGACAGTAAGCAATAAACTTACTCCTCCCCAAAGAGGGGAGGCAAAGCCTGTGAGGGTGCACTTCCTAGAGCTGCACATGGCCGGCAACCCCTAATAGACTGGCGTAAATTCAGACCCAAAGGCCCGGACGATACCGGTTTATTAGGCGGGGTAAAAAAAACCCTGGTTGTCTAATAAATTCATACGATTCACTTATAATTTGATTCTGCTATTTTATTATCTATACGAAAAACTTTTCTTGGTGTTAATATCTTAATTATTATCAATACTAATATTATTTTAAGCGATTTAATTAATTAAGTTTAAAATTCAAAATCATAACTTCCGTTTCATTGTTTTCGGTTCCGTTTTCGCACGCGTATAGCATAGCAAAACTCGTGGATAACTTTGGAATAATAACTTTTTTAAAATAGAGTTTGTATTAAACACAATGATTAACAAAGGTTTTCTGTTAATAATTAACTACATGCTTTCATTATTTTTTCAAATAATTTGTTGTTGCTGTTGCTGCTGCTGCTGTTCTTATTTGCGTCCTCCCACGAGAGCAGAGTCAGGCACAATGTCAATATTTAACGTAGGGAAAAACCCCAGCCCCCCAAAAAGGGGCACTCTTGATTGGCACAACAATTTTAATTTCCTCGGTCTAGAAAAATTTCTCCTCCACTGGTTGAGGACAGAAAAACTAAGTGCAGAATCAGAACAGATACTACATTTTGCTCCTAACCAAAATGCCAATGAGTCAACATGATGATGATGATGATGATGATGATGATGATGATGATGATGATGATGATGATGATGATGATGATGATGATTTAACATTTGTTATAGAAAAAAAACCCTCCTCTAATCTTTCTAAATTACAAAAACAAAATAGATTCTTCTTCTTAAATATTCATTAAGTCATTTTCTTTCTTTCATAATAAAGACGAAAAATACAAAGTAAACGTTTCGAATTACTCAGTAATATAAAATTGTTTTATTTGACCAATCGATGCTCAACTTTTATATTTATTCATTCCATTATATAACCAGTTTTTAATGGGGAAGAATTCATTTTCATTTTTATGCTGAAACAAAATAAAATTCCTTTATTTTGAATATCTTAAAGACCATATCAATTAACCTTTTTGTTGTTGTTCTCCTAAAGAATAAAATTCGAATATGTTCATGCACTGTAAATTTCCTCCACATTGCAATGCGTCAAATAACACTACAACAGTCATCATTTTGTTGTTTTCTTCCAAGTTACTAAAATGTCAGTTATTTCTTTGTTTTCTCTAAAGAAGACTACAGCCTCAGTAATTGCTACCCAGAGGGCGAGGAGTTTTTGTTAGTATATATATATATATATATATATATATATATATATATATATATATATATATATATATATATATATATATATATATATATATATATGATATAAATACTGACTGATTTTTTAATGTAAAATAGACTTTATTATATTCATACGATGTTTTGATACAATTTATACCTTCTTCGGATATGTAAAAGTCACGAGAAAACAGCTGTTATTAATTCGGAGATAACATTACGATTGAATAAGGTAAAAGTAATGAGAGTCAGAGAATAAGAAAGAATGGGAAAAGAAAGAAAATACATAGAAATGAAAGGAGAGAAAATTATGCATTTTCTTACCAGGCGGCAACGCGAGTTGTCGAACGAAATCTATTTATATGCAACAACATTTAGGATCATGGCGTTAGTTTTTGCAATAAAAACGTATGTTTCAGTAAAGAAAAGAGAAATGAAAGAAAATCATGTTTGACGGTGCGTGTCTGTGTTATTAATTTGGCTGTACACACATTTGTTTCCAGTCATCTTATACATAAAGTAAAGTCAGATTTTCCCCATTTCATTGAGCTTTAATAACAAAAGATAGATAACAATTCTGTTTCGTTCGTGATTTAGGCCAATTACTGGTCCATGTTTTTTAAAAAATATTTTCAAACACTTTCATGGGTTTTAATATTTAGTCCTGATCAATAGTTTTTGTCATAAATAAATGTGGAATTTTTTCTCAGTAACCCCTTCCGTCTACAGTGACTGCCTGCCTTGTTGGGGGTGAACTATGTTAAAAAAAATAACAAAAAAAACTTGCATTTATGTTGTTGTTTAGATGGTCACCGATTACTACCTGGATCTTTCTTTTAGTTAGGAAGGATCTAATAATGTTAAATATTCGTCCAGTAATACAATATGAATTAATTTTCATGAGAAGACCTTTATGCCAGACCTTATCAAAGGCTTTTATATCAAGCACTATCGCCCTAACTTCACCTGCCTTGTCCAGTGTATGGTATATGCGTTCAGAGATGACCATTAGGATATCCGCAGTAGTCCGTGTTTGCCTAAATCCATACTGAGGGTCACAAATAAGTTTAGCATTAACGAGGTGACGAACTATCGCTAGATTGATTAAGGATTCAAAGATTTTAGCGAAGAGCGGGAGTAGACTGATGGGGCGATAATTCTGAGGGTCAGTTCTATCTCCAGAATCTAATACAATGATATACTAAACCTACTAAAGAACATAAGAAAATTAAACTAACAATCTACTATACAAAATTAAAAACATCTAACTTAATAATAAAAAATAATAACACATTAACTCAACCTTAAGCCAAACAAACGTAATATATAAGTTCACATGTCCATTTGAGGAGTGTCTTCCTAATAAACAAACTGAAAAAATATATAGTACCTACATTGGCTACACAACAACAACTCTCTTCAGACGTCTTACATATCATCTATCCAACATTCAACGCCACATCACTTTACACAACAAACACTACAGTCAGCCGAGATACGAATATTACACTAAAATCATACATAAAAATAATTGATTACATCAGCTAAAAATACTAGAAGCAATATTTATAAAAAAGAAACGACCCAATATTAACAACATAGCTTTTAATACCAGTACCAATATATTAAACGTATTCCATAATTAAATAGACAAATACAAAAATAAACAATAGGCTCAACCATACATCCTTTCTTTTTCTTTTACTTTTCTCTCGCCAAAAACTGAGAGAAAAAAAAATGACGATAACAGTCTCTTTAAAAAAACTACTCCTGATGACGATCACGACGATGGAAAGTGCAAGAGATGCCTGAAATAAGAATCCTCGGAGCCATATAATACCAACTACCACCGGAGAGTCGAAAGCTTGCTCGCCGCGTCAAAAACATTACTAAGAAAATTAGAAAACGCGAAAATTCCGTGCTATTCAACCAGACTTGCATATATATATATTATATATATATATATATATATATATATATATATATATATATATATATATATATATATATATATATATATATATATATATATATTATTCTATGTAAGCAGTTATTTGCCATAAATATATTTTCATAACTTTCTACCTAGCTCTACTCACGTATTGAGCACTGTTAAAGTAAATACTGAAAATTTATACATAAAAGATTATATCTCCTCATAACATTTTATGTAGATACATGAAATAATATATATATATGATAATGATTATTCAGTATATTATTAACAAAACAAACAACGTTATATATAAAAAAAAAAAAAATAAATAAATAAAAAAATAAATTACTCAGTATATTTACTAACAAAATAAACAGCAACGGTTAAAATAGCAAATAATAATTTATAAAAAAATAAATAAACAAACTTCTGCGGACCTGCTACTAAAAACAAACCGACATTTCCGGCCCCGGCTTTTGGCAAAAAAACAAAAAAAAAACACACTCCAACGAGTGGTAGTATTTATTTTATTCTGAGGATGAGGGATACCCTCGAAAATGAAAAAAAGAAATAATAATAATTAAAAGGACACACTCCAACCCAACACCACGGTCACGATACACTGGCAAATAAAATTTAAAAATTTTTGAAAATTATTGACTTTTCAATATTGTCACTTTGTTTTGTTTTTACGATTCCACGTGTCGTATGTGTCACTTTAACAACGCATTGTTATCGCCTTCAAAAAAATAAATATTATTCTTACACTATACACAATGCTCCAAGCGAACTACAACATTCTTCTCATATATATATATATATATATATATGCAAAGAAAACAACCCGTAATTTCCGGCCCCGGCTACTGGCAAAAAACACACTCCGACGAATGGCTGTATTTTATTTTCTGGAGATGAAGGCTTCCCTCGAACATTTAAAAGGAACACACACCACCCCTACCATCACGGTTCGATAATAAGACATTGGTAAATATAATAAAAATTATTTGAAAATTATTGATTTGTCAATATTGTCATTCCTGTTTGCCATTTTACGTATCGTTACCTAACCAACGCATTACCATCGCCTTCAAACTATACTTCTTATATATTACGCACAATGCTTCAAGTAAACTACACCATTCGTCTCATATAATTATATATATATATATATATATATATATATTTATATATATATATATATATATATATTTATATATATATATATATATATATATATATATATATATATATATATATATATATATATATATATATATATATATATACAGGGTGGCGCAAAAGTCACGCATTAGTTTGAATCAGTAACAACTTTCACATTTAATAGAATTTTCTCCCTTATTTTTCAGAATATTACAGATATAAACATTGATAATTTATCATGGAAAAATATAGCACTGAACAACGAACCAGAATTATTGAACTTTACTTCGGAAACCATCGTTCAATAACCTTAACCCAAAGAGCCTATCGTCGGCATTATAATGTCAGACAATCTCCCAGTCAGACCACAATTGATCGTCTTGTGGCCCGATTTCGGCAGCAGGGTTCAGTCAGTGATCTTCCACGATCTGGCAGACCAAGTTCAGTACGGACAGCGGAAAATGTAGCACTCGTTGAGGATAGCATTGCTGAAAATCCAGACACCTCAACTCGAAGACGAGCCACTCAGATTGGGATGCCCAGAAGGTCACTTCAAAGAATTTTGCGTGAATTGCATCTGTTTCCATACAAAATTCAATTGGTACAGGCATTACAACCCACAGATTTGCAATCACGCGTAGCTTATGCTGTTCACATTCAGCAATTAACCAGAGAACAAAATGAGTTCATCCATAAGCTTATAATGAGCGACGAAGCCCATTTTCATCTGAATGGGTTCGTAAATAAGCAAAACTGCAGAATATGGGCCATTGAAAATCCAAGAACCGTTCATCAGTGTGAATTACATCCACTAAAATCTACCGTATGGTGATCGGTCCATATTTCTTTGAAGACGAAGAAGGTGTCGCGGTGACTATAACTGCACAACGATATCAACAAATGATTGAAATTTTTTTAAGGCCAGCTGTTCAGGACAACCCAGAAATGTGGTTCCAACAAGAGGAGCTACTGCCCACACTGCCCGACAAAGTATGGTGCTCTTAAGGGGATTGTTTGGCGAGCGCTTAATTAGCAGATTTTCTGATTTTAACTGGCCTTCACGTTCACCGGATTTAACAGCCCCTGACTTTTCCTTTGGGGTTATCTTAAGGAAAGGGTATATGTGAACAAGCCTACAACGATTCAAGAGCTTAAAAACAATATCAGACATGAAATCCAAGAACTAGAGCCAGTTATTCTAAGGACTGTAATGGAAAATGCCCTAACTAGAGCCCGTCTTTGTGAGGCCGAAAATGGTGGCCATTTAAAGGATATTATTTTTAAAAACTACTGCAACAAAATTACCAAGTAAATGTATTATTTATCAGAAAAGCCTAGTAAGTTAGTTACTATCACCTAAACAAACCAATGCGCGACTTTTGCACCACCCTGTATATATATATATATATATATATATATATATATATATATATATATATATATATATATATATATATATATATATATATATATATAACACAACATAATATTTATAAATAAATATTAAATTATTAATACCTACAGACGCTAGCGTGTCAAGCTTATTGCTCTCATCAGTGCAGGAAAGTAACAATTTCAGATGGTCTGGAAGCGCGAACCTGGTTCACAGAGTCAACCAAGAATTATTAACACATCATGACGTCGCTAGCTTTAAATGCATCGTTCCTTTCATTAAAAGTCGAACGCTCCGTGACGTCAAGCCTCCGTATAAAGTGTTAAAATTATCACCGTTTATTCACTGTTCAACATTGGCCGAGTGGTTAAGGCGTCGGATTTGAGTTGCAAAATACTCGTATGACCGGTAGTGAATAGTCATATCTCTATGCTGATGAGTCCCGATTATTAAGGACGAAACGTATACGTACATAGATAATAATAAATATTATATATATATATATATATATATATAAAGTAGACTGTTTTCCCCTGTCACTTTGACGATAGTAAGAAAATAACCACATGCATGATAGGCTACATATTTCAACTCATCACCAACAGCAATTCCTAATGCATGTTTTACGAAAAAATAATTACATTTCTATTTCTAACAAGAAACATTAAAATTAGTCCGAGATTTCCACCTCTCAAAAAACAGTCTTCACACTCACCCCATCGATAAGCGTTCTTTATGGAGGGAAACAATTTTCACCGCACCGCCTGGTCCATGATTCTGGAATTTCCATTCTGTAATTCTGGCTGCATGTTATTAACACGTTATTCAATTAACGCATTCTCTTTAAACGAATACATTCGCCAACACCCATGCCGACAGGCAGGTACATTTTTGGACAATGGACTTTTCAATTTATTTTTACCATTTTCGCCGATACATTTTTAAATAGACTTCTTTTCATAAGACATTGCTTACACTTTGAACATTTTTATTTATGCCTCAACAATAAAATAATTATTTACCTACTTTCAAAGCAGTTATTTCCCCTTTTTACGTAAAAGGTAAACAAAACAATTCTAATTTTCAATCAAATACGATAACATTTACCATTCATTTTGTTATATACTTTTAAACTAATATATTGTATTTTTGTCCCAATCCGAGGCGCACCTTCGTGTGGGGAGATGGATTTCCCCCAATTAAAAATCGACCTTTTGTATAACTCTGCCGATTGATATAAGGCATTTACTTACTTTTTCTTGACGATTTCTCTTATTTAACAAATTCGGCACTTTATTTACTTGCCTCCCCACGAGGGTAAAGTTAGATACAAGGTCGGTTTTTAATTTGGGGAATCTCCCCAAACAGGGACACTCCGGATTGGGACAAAAATAAAAATTGCCGCAGTCTATCAGGATTTGTCCTTCACTCACAGAGGAGATAAAACGTTAAGTACATTATAACAGGTACTACACTTCAATGTTATTTCTATTTTGAAAAGCAATAAATAACATCATACATATTATATAATACGTTATTTGCCTCTTTATGGTGATTATGCTGTTAACGGACCGGGCTATATTTTAGAGAGGATTTTCAAGTTAAATTTAATTTTTACGGCATCTTTTGTTTATTAAATTGTTAGGTAAAAGTACAGAATATTTAATTACCCCCACCATGTAAAGAATGGGTTCATAAATTATAACGTTATTATTTCAGCCCGCTCCGTAAACTGCATAAGTACCCTCTATATATCCATATCCGGAAGCTACGTTCAAGAAAAAACTTATCTTTAACCAAGTTAATTAATCGCCGACGCTAACAGCGAAACGTCAGGTATTCCGGAATACATAAAAAAAAATACGTGACTAAACTGAGATTTACTGAAAATACGTGACTAAACTACGATATACTAAAAAAATACTGATATTTTCTGTTTCTTTATTTGAGACTGCTTCTACATCCTGTGAGAGGTCATCAGAGCTTCAATGACCTCAATACTATCACTGGTCAAGTTAGAAATACATTCAGGGATGCATGTAGTGCACATGGACTACTACAGGATGCTAATTGCTGAGATGTAACTTTACAAGAAGCATTTACATCTGAATATTTGAGACATTTGTTTGCCATCATGTTCACTACATGTGCAGTGTCTCATCCAAAACGACTTTGGGATAACAATCCCATGAGCAAGCATCAATTGTTCGGGATGGTATTGCACAACTAAAGAAAAAGCAGACTTCTGACAAATACTTGCTATTGTTTCTCGTGGAAGTAGCACTGGTGAGCTCAATGCTTGCATTAAATTGTCATATTTGTAGAAAGTACATCAAGACTATAACATTATCTACAAACATGCGTGTGCATCTCAATGGCAGGATTGCAACAACTAACCATGGCAAGAGTGTTATTACTCTATGTATTGCACTTATTGTTTCATCTGCTGTTTTACATAAACATTGTGGGGTCAGTGTTCGCGCTGGTCAATCATAAGCACCAAATAATTCAATAGTTACAGTTTTGGTAAGAAATTTTTCCAGTTATTCGACTTTCAAGGATAACGCCGGGGTATGGGTCAGCTACACACACACACACATTTATATACAGTAATAAATGAAAAATCTTTCGCGTTTATTCATTTATATATATATAAATATATTATATATTATATATATAAATAAATGAATAAATGCGAAAGTTTTTTCATTTATCACTATATAAACGGGTTACTGTTATTTAAATCACTGATACAACAAAGAACTTTGAAATACTCTATATATAGTAGAGATGAACGAATTAAGGACACTGGTTGGAATGGCTAATTTGCATATTAATTTTTTAAATGGTTCATAATTAATTAATATTTTATGTTATTCAATTCTAATTTTATTGGACTATTTTATTTACATACGTGCAATAATTTCGTCGATGTTAACAGTAATTTATTAAAGTGATTTAATAAAAGAAATGGACAACTTTAAAATAAAATGCCCCCCAAACTATTCTTAACAATGCTTGCAATAATTCTTACCGACGTGGGACAGCGGGGGGGGGGGGGAGAGGGGGGGGGGGCTAGCTTGCTACTGATTGGCTGTCTATCTCTCTCTGGCTGGCTATGTGTCTGCACCCTTCCACTCTCTCCCTCTCCCCTTTCTTCTCTCCAGTTAACGACACCGTTGCTTTTAAATTCACGTCTGATGTCGCTGTGATGCTGTGAACAGATACTACACTTTGATCGAAGCCAAAAAAACAAGGAAAGGTCAATGAATTGTAAAAAAAATATTTTTATGGCTAGGCATTTTTAAATGAAGTAAAAACTGATTTAATCGATCAGTTCATTATCTTTTAATGGGATGGCCAGTGTAGTATCGGTTCTGTTGTCATGAGACCAACTTCCCATGTATTACCTTCTCCTTTTTGGGGGGGAGGGGTAGTGTAGTATCTTTTCTGCTGTTCCTTCTTCTTTTATGGGGCAGATACTCCCAAGTTTTACCTCCTCTATTTTGGAGTGGGTATTGTAGTATGTTCTGTTGTAATGATACCATCCTACCACGAATTACCTCCTCCTTTGAGGGTCAGTGCCTGTAGTTCTTTCATCATGACATCCTCCCAGCCTAGCAAAAATATGTGACCGGAGGGAGCATATATTTGCTAGTATATGTATATATATATATATATATATATATATATATATATATATATATATATATATATATATATATATATATATAACGTCTGAAGAGAGTTGTTGTTGTGTAGCCAATGTAGGTACTATATATATATATATATATATATATATATATATATATATATATATATATATATATATATATATATATATATATATATATATATGTATATATATATATATATAACTTTAAAACCTGTATCTAATCTTGCTCTTTGTAAATGTGTGTTTGTGTTGTATTTCCTTGTTGTTCATAATTTGTGGAAGGGTAAAAAAAGACGAAGAAAACGCTAGCCATATGCAAGAAAACAATACAATAAACCACAAAATAAAAGGTCCATGCAAACTGGCCCTTCTATCATCTCTTCTGATCTCTTCTAGCAAAATGTAAGGGAAGGAAGTGTTTTTAAGTCCATCAAGGTCATTATTTCCTGTATTTTCATTGGCTGTAATATCAGTCACTTAACTGGGGTTATCTTTCATCAATATTATTATTATAGGGTATTTTAACAAGGTTTTTTTTTTCAACCCTGATCACCGACTTTCTTTTCTGACCATCTGCTCGACTTTTAGACGAGTAAGAATGCTAACAGATAAGAAGGGGGGCGCGTCCCAGTCGGAACACACATTCCCTTATCCAAATGGTTTTTATAGGCTGTCTATAAATGGGTTTCGGTGTAAACGCCTTTAACTTGATAGATGTGTCTTAGATGATGTTAACAACAACAACAAAAACAACAGCAGCAGCAAAAACAACAACAATACTACTACATTAATCAAAATAAATAAATATTAATTAGTGAAGATGCCACCATAGCTTTGTAAGAATAGAGAAACAACAACAACAACAACAACAACAACAACAACAACAACAACAGCAACAACAACAACAACAACAACAACAACAACAACAACAACAACAACAACAACAACTAGCGGGACCCGTGTAAATTACACGAAATGATGCTTTCAATACTAATTATCTTGTTCCTAACCTATACATGTTTGAATAAAATATCATAAGATTTGGTTTTAAAAATAAACAATACATGAAACAATTTACAAAACTTCTTTATATACAATATTTCTAGTGAAGGTAGTTCCTCTTCTCTGGCCATGAGTAGAATTATTCTGAGGACAAATTTTCACTCTTACACTGTTCACAGACCTTGCTCTTGAGAAGGCTACATAAAGTTGTCGATGAGTAAAGCAAAGTGATGGTAGGTAGATCCCAACCTTATCGAAAGTTTGTCCTTGAGCTTTATTAATGGTCATTGAATATGATAGGCGGATGGGAAATTGAGTCCTGTGCAAAACAAATGGAATATTTGCGTCACTGGGATTAAGTTTAATTCTTGGAATTAAAACTCGCTCCTGAGCATGAGATCCACTTATGATTGAAGCTAGAATACTGTGGTTATGAAGCTCCAATACTTCTAAACGCGTTCCATTGCATAGTCCTTGCGTTATTGACAGGTTTCGAAGCAGCATAATAATAGATCCAACTTTAAGATTGAGACGATGAGGAGGCATTCCCGAAGGCGTAAGTGAATTTATGAATTCCATTGGATAATTATTGGCTTCCATTTCATTGTCTGATGATACTGAATCTATACTTAGATATGTTTTGCTCTCAGTTGGTAGTATACTTAGAATATCTTCATTAATATCCAAGCAATCTGCATTTTTTGGTGACAAAATAACTCTACTTTTCATTTCGTCTTGGGTGCAATTATCGAATATGTCTGATACTAAAGAGTCATTGCATACACATTGTTCTGGGATATCGATAGTATCATCAGAAACGTTATCAAGTGAACTCTGCACTCGACTATTTCCGATTTGTAAGAGCCACTGTGAGAAAACTTGTTCGTTGTCATTAGTCCTCATATTCTGAGAGAGTTTAAGTTGATGAAAACTGTGCCACATTGGAGACTTCTTTAGACATACATCCAATACTGCAGCAGGTGGAGCTCTAGGAACCACAGGCAGAACTTGCCTGAAGTCTCCTCCTAATATGAAGACTTTACCACCAAATATGCTATTATTATTCATAATATCTTGTAAACAATTATCAATGGCATTTAATGCATATCGAGGGATCATCGACGCCTCATCAATAATGAAGAGCTTCACCTGCCTGAGAATATTTGCTTGGTCAGAATTAGGCGGAATATTACAGGTAATTGTCTCAGTGAAAGGAACAGGAAGTTTGAAGATACTGTGAAGTGTTTTTCCATTTTTCAATAGTGTTGCTGCAATACCTGTCCAAGCAGAAGTACTAACAGCCACATTTTGAGCCACCAGGTAATCATGAATCATGTTGAATAGAAAAGTTTTGCCAGAACCGCCAGGTGCATCCAAGTAAAACAGTCGATGGTTAGTCTCCAATCCTCTATCTAGTTCACTAACAGCGTTAATGACACTATTAAATACACCTCTTTGCTCAGTATTTAGTATTTCAGGATTAACTTCTTGAATTTCTTCCATATGTTGAATGGCAGGAGGCTCACTGATTGGTTCTGGTAGACCAAGCATCGCACAATTCATGCCGGTTTCATTCAAAATCATGTTTATGTGATGCAGAGCGATATTCTCTGCAACATTATCATCATATTGGCGTAAAAGGTCCTCTATCATAAGGTGTTTGTTATCATTCCATAATTGTAAGGCATCTTGTGGTGTATTGTATAAACAAATCATTGCAAACATGTTAAGAAGCTGTCGTGGCATTTGATATATAGCTGCCTCACTTAAAGCCATTTCTAGTTCGTTGTCATCTTCAAGCAGTTGCAATCGAATACAGGCACCCTTAAAGGTCGGCAATTGTTCACCTCCTACAGTTTTCAGGTTATTAAAAGAAGTTGCACCTGGTATATGAAGAAGAAGCATCCTTAAATGAAATTTCTCAGCATTTCTAGGACTGGCAGAGTACATTCTCGTTACAATCTGGCGGTGACGTTGTCTTCTGGTCCAAGTGTTGCTTTGCTTATTAAATACATAATATTCAGGAATATCAATATAAAGGTGGGCTCTTGCATCCACGTCTCTTTGGTTAAGTTTGAACCATGCAGTTAATTGCGTGTCTCGTCCTTCTGCGCGGGCAGCAGCTTGTCCTTGTTCACCCGGCCTATAATAAACTTGTTGCTGGTCAGGCAAATGGAGGGCGAGTCGGTAAACTATGTGTGACTGTCCATGCATTTTGTATTCTGACAAACGCCAAAATGCTTCAGGCGGAGATACGTATCTACACGAAATATATTGCTTAATTTCATTATATTCATTTGCATTAGTTTCATTGTTATTCATATTCATTTCCATCATTGCGCAATCATGTCTTTTATAGACATATTTGAAAAGATATTTCACACTTTTTACTGAGATACACACCTCTACATTAATGTGAGCACCATATTTTCTGAGTAAATACTTATTATATGGTACTACAAACATGCAGTCAATCTCATGGACACCCACTCTAACAGAATCTCCATTATTTCTGCGTCTGTAAAGAGGATATCCAGAAACATTTGTAATAGTCTCCTCCTGATATGGCATTGGAAATTTCTTCTGACACTCTCCCCCTACCATACAGATTGAATTGGGATTAAATGTACCACAGGGTCCATGAATCATGAGTGTTTTCACTAATTCTCTCAATTCTGGATCATGTTCTGATGGTAATTCAGCTGAAACAATATTATCAATTTGTTCCCTAGTTCTGATTTTATATTCTTCTTGCAGCATGATTAGCATGTGACAATGCGGGAGACCTCTTTTCTGAAATTCAATTACATGTATCGCAGCAATAGGTACCTCAAGTACATGTCTGTCCTTTATGTCAATCATTAAATCATTAAGATGTTGTTTGAAAACTCGTGCCAATAAATCTGGTCTGTTCTGTGCTGTTTCATGAGGCTGTAAGTTTTCAGTTACTTCTCGACATTTTTGATTGCAAGTATATGTTATAAATAAATCAGGCCTTCCATACTTGCAAACTATTGCCATTGCATCTTGGTAGCATTGTTGCATATTTCGTAGGCTCCCTGTGAAGGATGATGGCAAAATGACAGGTACTCCAGGATCTTCATTTTCATTATTTCTTGCAAGGTGATCCATCAAACCTGAATACATTGCAACTCTTAGTTGTGCTTGATTTTCTCTATGAATTTCAAACGACAACCTTCTACTTTAACGTAACCATCGACTATATATTGTTGAAATAGTTTTCCACCACTGTGTATTGGACTGAAGTCACGTCTTATACAGGGTGGGCCAAAATAAGGGTCCTATCTTTAAATTTGAATAACTTGAATTTGAATAACTTCCACAAAATAAAAGTTAAACTCACCAAACTTTATGTGTGTGTAGACTGACCCTTCCGAGATTTTTTGAAATAAACAAAACAAATTTTAGTCGAAAAACACTTCTTAAAACTTACAAAAACTAAAGTATTGTTTTTTACACTGTTTTGAGTTTTTTAAGCAACAATAATGTTTTCTAAATGAGGGTACGTTCCTTAGGGCTAATACGGCTCATGCTTGCTTCGGAAGGGGTCCTTTACTTATTCTAAAAAATTTTTTTTAAAAAATCAATAAATAAAAAAGTTATGAATTTTTAAAAATAGGACCCTTATTTTTGCCCACCCTGTAGATAGACGATATGCATAAAATTCCTGCATAGTCACCTTGTTACGAACTCTAGTTTGCCTATTTGCTACATGAGGAATGTTTATATGCCATCCGAATTCACCATGAGGAAAGAGAAAAACGCCAAAATGAAAAACAAAAAATAGTTTTAAGTTTTAAGCAACACAAAAAGTAGTTTTTAACCAGGTGATAAAAAAAAATAAATGCAAAAAATAAATAATAAAATTGTATTTATTGCCAATTGTTGGTAAATGTTTGATAAAAATAAATTTAAAAATTTTTTTAAAAATTTATTTACACTGTATTGTGTTCGTTTTTTTGTTATTTGCAATGTTTCTTGAAAATAAAACTGAAAAAGTTTACGAAGTTATCGTCTGCCACACTGACCCTAACTCTAACGACGGCGTCAAAGTTAGCGCGGGTCCTAATGTAACAAAGCACCCTCTATTTGTTAGTAAGTTGCTTTATTATGACCCCCCTCCTTCTGGATAAGAGTGAAATAATTTGTTAAAATAGTCACCCGTGTACGATGGACATTGCGCATATCTACTAGAAAAGGTTGATATGCCATCCGTTCAAAAAAAAAAATGGTGCTTGTTAGTGGCTTCGGCCAAACGGAAAATTATTTATGTGTGAAAATAATATCATGTACTTACTCACTGGTATTTTATTGTTCAATGTTGAAAAAAGTAGGAAAAATTATCCAGTAGAACTTTAATTACAAAGATTTTTACATTTATCGTAACGTACGAGTAACCTCGATGAATATGCCTCCATAGGATACAGGTCGGCAGAAAACAGGGGCAGGTAAGTTGCGGTGATAGGACAGAAGGCCACCGGACAGAAGCCACCGGACAGAAGCCACCGGACAAAATAAGTCAAACCTGGACTAAAAATAAATTAATTATTAAAAATATTTTAATAATATTTTTATATTTATTATATTTACTATTTTTTAAAGATTGCATCATAAAAAATTGACGCACCCTTTCTACTACTAACCCCAAGTCCGTGTGGCAAAAAAAAAATACATTTGAAATTGGGGGATCAGTTTTGCACATAATTTTAACATAAAATGATCCCCCAATTTTGGGCCATAATTTGCAAGGGCAGGTAATACTCATTTAAAAAACAAAAAACAAGAAAAAACAAGTATATTGATAAAAAACATTATTTATTGTAATAATGTGAAAGTAAATAAGTAAATAAAATTAAACTGGAACTGGGTATCTTTCTGCAATTTCGTGTAAGAGGCCGCCTAGCTTGTTCGTCTTGTACTTCTGACGCCACATAAATTCAGCTAAATAGCTTTTAATCATTTGCGTATGGGTCCCACATTCAGCCTTGTTACGTTTCTTGGCTTCATGCCACATTCTTTCTACATGGTTGGTTGTAGCCCCTGTGTTGGGGTCTACGAAATTGTAGCTGTGGTTAACCCGCAAATGGTGAAACCCTTCAGCATCGAGGCTGTTATATGCGCGCCAACAGTCTGAAACAATAGTGGCCCCTGGACGCACATAATTCTTTATTATTGGAATTAATGTCGCGGCATTACGTGCTGGTACTGTTACAAGAAATCCTGCTTTTGTGGCTGGCTCATACCCTCCGAAAACCCACAGTTGACGCGTCATACGGCCAGTGTTGTACTTTCGCCGAGAAAACAAACTTTCATCTATCTCGACCGTACAACCCTCTCCGCCAAGAACTTGTGGATGCCGCAAGAAGTGTTCCACGCACAAATCACGCATGAACATGCGCCAATCTATCACTATATTCCGTGCCGCAATTCGACATTCTAACTTGACATTGCTGCACGTGGCTCGCCCATACGCCCACAGATAAATAAATTTCATTATTTGTTTTAATGAAATTTGGGAGTGTGAAAAAAAACTGCCATGTCTAATGGACATTTTCTTGCGGCACGTGGTGTCGGAATTTTCGTGTCGTTAACGAAAAACCGCTCTAAACGATGGTCATGTTATCTAGGACAATTATCATAAAAAAATTATAACAAGAGATAAAGAAAGGAGTAATACAAGATGTTCGTAAAAGTTAAAATATAGTTTTATTTACAAAAAAAGATAGCCTGGACTGCTTTTTTTTCCAAAGCTGGAATAAATAAATTATTCCTGGATAACATGCAAAAAAAATAAGAATCAAAAAAATACAACATCAGTATCTCTGAACATAAAGGTTAGATACAACAAAAATTGACACAATCAAAGTTAAGGAATAAATCCTTTTAAAACATGAACTTACTATAAAGTCCGTATTCTCACAAATCAATCAAAAGTCTCTTTTTTTTTCTTTACACCAAAGTTACAATCAAAAGAAATAAAATTAACAAACCGTGCCGAAGTCCAACATAATTTCCACGATAAAATTAACTCTTTTTTTATTTTATCAAACGTCTGTC